>PVKM010018686.1:0-24850 GCA_004027735.1 Carollia perspicillata | reverse complement strand
ACTCTGAGAAACTGTAGACTTGAGGCTTCTGACCAAAACTTGAAATCCAATTTTAGTTATAATGATCAATTCCAGGTTCACTCCATAGATAGACATAGCAGGAGCTTAATGAGCCTATAAGCAATTTGCTCAGACCCCCAGCAACTTGCTATAAGGAAAGAGGATGAAACAGCTCCTTCTTTCTACACTTGGGGAATTTTGTTAAAGACATATTTGCTGGAAAGCAAGTCCCACTGCTTATAGGCACAGATCAGCATAAATGTAAATGGAGGAACGTTTAATAGCAAATTAAGCCTTGCATTTCAAGAATTAAGTTAGCAGGGATGTCAGATAAGCATGTGATATTAGAGTTTTATATGTTCAAAATGAAAAATGTTCTTGGATACTTTAGCACTTAGATAAATACATGCTAAAAAGACAGATTTCAGGCTTATTTACACAGGCAAATATATATATCTATATAGATATATAGATACATGTATTTACACCCACATAGACATAAAATAATAGATTTTCTTGTGTGAGGGGGGCTTAAGTATTATCAATGTACCCCTCTAATTTTACAGAGAGAAAACAGAGGCTTTGAGAGATTCAGTAACTTATTTATCCAAGGTCACGACTAGATGTTGACAGATTCAAAACTCCTTAATACCTGCTAATGTTTTTCTAGCACACTCTGCTTCTCTTAAACAGAAGTCTTTGTGAATATGTATAACTCCACACACATATGAGATTTTAGCAATTTCTGGATTTCAGTATTAATTCAAGCTCTGAATAAAACCAGTGGCCATGTATTAAATATTTAAGATTACTTATGTTGACTTTTGGTTGATGTATTATTTCCATATCAATTAGATTTGAATGCATTCACCTTTTCACTCAGTATCAGGAATGTGAAGTGTCAAAGTCAAATACACACAGAAACACAAAATCCGGTACCAGCTATGCATGGTTTTGAACATCATCCTATTTTTCCCCAACATGATTTTGATTTCAAAAAATGGGATAAACATTCAAATTCCTCCACTGTTCCTTAGTTGTTAGTTTTTAAATTCTGTGAACTAGGTGAACTTAGCGATGACCCTCAGAATTGTCATTTCATTTCATTGCAATAGAAATTAATAAATACACGTGAATCACCATGCTTCCAGCAGTTACTTTGTAAATCAGAAGCATTCGTTTTTGCTCTTCTGAGAATAGTATTTAAACGCATTTCACTAATGCAAATTCTTTAAGTTTTTTAAAGATTTCATTAATTAACTGCATCTGGCCTGCCGCGACACTGCTAATTGATCTTTTTATTTGTACTTTGTTGTTTAGAAAGTGTTGACCCTTAGACACCAACAAACCAAAAAGGAAAACGCTCTTCACCAACTTTTCTGCCAGAGATGCACGTGCTTCTCCACCTCAGCCTCTGCTATCTGTGTGTCTCTCAGCTTCCAAACTCGTTCCCCTGACCCCGTCCCATTGCTGAAGCAGCGGCGACCACCTAGAGAAGCGCAATAATGGGCTTCCCCGGGAGAGAGCCCCGTGGGACTTCTGTTCGTTCCTTTCATGTAGAAACCGCACACAGGATATTTTATGATTCATTTTTTCCCTTTTTGATAAGATATGAAAGAAATATCAAAAGGAATTCAGAGAAATTTCCATTTTCTCAGAATGAGAGGAAGTACAAGGAGGTTCTACTTAAGAAACATGCTTTTTTTTTTCCTTTCGTATTCTGGGTTCACAAAGTGAGAAAATTATTTTTACTGCTTTTTGTTCGATGTCTGAAAACAAGATTCAGTATCCTTTTGTACTCTTATCCTTTCAAATTAAATCACCTGTCTTGATGAATTTAGTTAACATAAGCACCAATAACATTGGCCTGTCAAATTAGTAAAACTCAAAAATGCAGTAGAAAACATACAAAGACTAAAATATCTAATGTGCCCCCAACTTAAAAGATACTATGTTTGTGAAGCATGTAATGCTCCAGCAATATCCTTTTCATATCTTAGATATTCCTTTAATATGAAACAAATATTTTTTATGTAATAGTAATTATCTAAATATTTTATCTAGTGGCTGCAGGTTTGTAGAAACAGTCAAATAGCATTCTTCCTTTCTGTTATCTCATCACATTTTCTAACAAATCTTCAAATGTCAAGGTTGTTCCTAAGATTTAAGAGATGGGCATTTTTATATTTTGTATGCCATAATCAAACCACTTCGTCATGTAACATTTCAACATGCTTTGGCTTTTCAATGATTTTACGCATTCAGATTCCTGGGTGTTATAGCAATTTTATCAAACCATCACTTTAAAGAAAACCAGGATCAATGGATTTAGTATCACATAGACCACATTTATTCGGTGGCCTAAAGCTACAGCTCTTCTCTCCGGTCTTACCCCCGTAACACCGAATTCTCTCTTACGAGAATAGAAACCCTCTATTAATATATTTAAACCAAAATAGCGTTCAGCTGAATGATCTTTGCAATCACCCTGCACATGACTATAAAACACAGGCTGACAACAGTCTACCTGCAGCACCAATGACCTTGCTTATAAATGACCTATTATCCCATTTCAGGGAAGTTTGCTGTCCAACGACCCTTGGCCAATTTTGCAAAACACAGATCTGTTCAGTGAGCTGCCATGAAGACAATTCCAAGACATTTCATAACAGACACCAGTTCAATATTCCTCTACATTGAACATTACAATCCCCAAAATGCAGAGGGCCTGTCAAAGGGAACACTTAGCAAATTTTAAATAAATCTAAGTATGGTATTGCATCTCCGTTGTCCTCAATTCAGTCATAACAGCGAGGATGAGAGGGCAGAAATTTCGGAGCAGTTAGGATACCTGCACACTAAATACATTTTACATGGATTTACTTTTTGCTTATTGTTTATGCTACTCTTGGAAATCTGATTTGAGAAAGAAATGTCTTTTCCCCTTAGTTTTGAATCATTTCCCCACCCTAAACGGGTATTATTCGCGAATTCACGCAGAAAGGAAGATAAGTAATAATACAGTGCAGGCTCCAAGTAAAATCTCGCCCAGTACAGACAGCGTAATAATGATGTCATTAGGACTCCTGGCTGAATGGGTTTCAGACAGAACTGTTGTACAGCTGCAGACATAAATCTGAAAGAACTTTTTGGCTACATTCTCAGACTTACCTTGAGAGATATTTAGGAGCTCCAGCAAAATGAGTTGAGAGAAATGCACTCAAAAGGAGGTGTGCAGACTGCAGGCAGAGCTGTAGGCCCTGTAGGCGCATCCTTCTCAGATGCGGGAGGAAACCGTTTGTTAAATGGAGAAAGACAGAGAAACCATCTGAGGAAGGAGAAAACAGAAAACAAATAAACCTTAATTCTCGCACAAATAAATGAGAGAGAGGCGATTGTGGGGCTGCTCAAAGCCTTTTTGCCTAGCTGAATGAAAGCAATCCCTAAGACTGAATGGGTAATGAGATCCTGGCTCCTGAGATTTTAGCTTTCTTAATCATGTTCATAATTAATTCAAGAACATTGATAATTTCATTACATTCTTTTTGTCTTATCAATAAATGATGTGCCTGCACTTTTGGTCCTGTGTACAGAGGGAGGAGAGATGCTTTGGGTAATATTGCCCTAGAAATAGTGGATATATATGATCCAAAAAGGTGAAGTAGTAATTATTATCCTTGACCAGCCTTCTATTATCAGAACACGATGACAAGCAGCTACAAATAATTAATAAGCTTTTTATGCAGAAATGCAAAGCCTTTGAAGAAAAATATGCTGCAAGTAGAATTCCTCACCGAAGATTATGTACATAGCATAACGCGCTTCTACAGAGAAATAGTTTGAAATGGGACTCGCTGAAATGCCTGCATCGCAAGTAGGGGAAGAAAATCAATAACTTGTTTTTAAAATATCATTTTTGAAAACTTTTCTTCATCTTAATGTTTTATTTAAGAAAAACTCCGTGTCCTTCCAATTGTCTTCCTAAAGTCCTTCCCAGGATCAACCTACAAAGATGTTAAGCTGAACTACCCACGCAGTAAAACCTTCTTTTTGAAACCGAGACGGAAAGCTCTGTCATTCTCTGTCAGTCATCATCAAAGGGGCCCTTTTCCTTTATGGTTTTCTATTCACCCCAATGTAAATTTCCACAAAGCCATCACTTAGCAGTTTCACAATCCATGTTCAAGGGTTTGAATGGAATGTTTAATGCCACTTAATAGCACAAAACAGAAAGGCAGCCTCGTCTCCCAGACCATTTAGATAATTAACACCAAATTGAAAACTGGTCAGTTAAGAGGAGCTACAAATATGAGGATTCTCGTAATTGGTAACAAGAATAACATTTCAGTTTTAAACGCAAAGCGTGTTGCAAATAATCCATGCTCAAGTGCACACAAGTGACATGCAGACTAACATTTTTTTAAGTACCAATATGGTGGAATAAAATTTCAGCTGTGGAAACCATTCTGTAAAAATGCCTCTGAACTAATTGTGCTCTTAAAGAGAAAAACAATTCATATGATGCTAAAAAGTAAGCGTGTTGGCACTTTGATCTGATTACTAAACAAAACAGTCTTGGAGAAGACACTGCAGAATCACTTAGTAAAGCAAGCTGTTGCCCATGACATTGATATATAGGACAGAGATGATGTATATACTGGGTGGCTCTATCAGTAAATCACTGACTCTATTCACTTCCCCAAGGAAAAAGACCTGTCCCGGAAAGAGAACTCTTTGTTAGAACCACTGGTAGGGGATTAATATTGGCAAAACGTTCAATTTGGATATAGTCCTGTAGAAGATTCATAAAACAATAATTTAATAAGTTAACAGAAAAGATTTAGCACATTGGCAGCATACAATTGCCTAGAGAACATTAAGTTTCTTTATTAATTTTATCAAATTATTTATCTGCAAATTCAATTACACAGGTTCTGGCCATCAGCCAGCTATTTTTCAACTAAAAACAACAAATTTGAGAAATTCTAAGTCCTTAAAATAACTTTTTAATAACATACCAAATATCAGCACCCTATAGACAATTGTTACATAAAAGACTACTAGATTACAGTTAAAGTTAAGCTTAGATGTCAATTTCCATATATTCCGCATATCTATATACATTTTGGGTCTGCTGTTAAAGTCCCAGGTTGGAGGTAGACAGTGCAAATCAAATATGCCAATCAATATTCAAAGTGAATGCAGACCCAACCGAATTTCAGGGACAGAAGCTGGAATTCTAAGTGCTTTCTGCACAGCTTCATAAAGGCAGTGAAATTAGAAAAACAAATATATTCAATGAACTGAAGCTTGCACTCAAGTGTATCTCGTCTTCCACCTTCACATATTCACTGCCAACCTAAAGAGACACATCAAGGTGATGTTCTCGGCACATCTCACAGATTCTCCCCTGACAGCGTATCAACCATCACATTGCGTGGCTTCAACTTCCCAAACGTCTCTGTGACCTTCTCTCCATTCCCACAGCCAGCACCTCCTCAAAGCCATTAGCCCCGGTGAATCGAGTTTTGTTATTTTTAAATGTCCTCGTGGCGGCCTTGAGGCTCATCTTTCCTTTCTGCTCTCACACTAATGCCCATCATGTTTTCAAAACACAAATCTGATCGTGCCATTCCTCTGCTTAAACCTTCAGTGGCTCCCCATTTCCCTCCTGAACGATGGCTCGTCAGGCCCTTTTGACCTGGCTCCTCCTTGCTTCTCTTAGCCTCACCTCTCCACCGTACAATTCCCTAATTTCTTTTTCCCAGACTGCTCTTCACATTCAGCCTTTGCTACATGCAGCACCCTTGCCATATGTGGTGATCGATGGCCAACTATATTTCAATTGGATTTTACAAGACTTTTGAAGATTCTTTTTCAGTTGTTCTTATGATTTCTCAAAGGTCACCTTACAAATGGGGGCTTGTCAATGGAGTTGGTGGTTCTGCGTCACTGATTCTTACTATAGTTTATGACTGGGCTTTAGAACGGCTCAGCCTCCTCGGCAGTGACACCAGCCACTTGTCTTGTACTATTGTCTGTTGCCTCTGCTGTTCTCTTCCCACAGAACTGAAAAGGGTCAGGTGTAAGTAGAAAGTCTCATCTGTGTTTAAATCTGATCAAATACAGTCTATTTTCAAAAAAGTCAGGTCTCCTTAGAGTGATATTCTCGGTCTTTGCGACAATTATTTTAACAGATTGTTTTGTACCCGTGTTTGTGTGTGCATGAAAAGGTGAAGGTTGCCAGACCTGAGAAAACAGATAAAATGACTCGAATGCATGTCATGTAAATATGTCAAATTTTAGTACATTTTGACTGCATTTTTTCTTACTTTTTTTGCTAGCATTCTGAAAACTTTAAAAAATGTTCGATGTAAGGAAAAATGTGTTTTCCTTGTTTCTTGTATATTAGACATTTTGTATAACATCAATTTTGTGGCAGTCAGGAAGAATTAAATATAAAGGCACAAAAGGGTGTGTGGAATATAATGGGTGCTCGATAAATCTTTGTTGGAATTATAAATAAAAATAAATTGAACTTATAAGACTCAAGTTCTTGGGCGAAATTCCACATTTCCAGCTGACTGCTTTGTAAAAAATTCAAATTTGGTCAATTCAATGTTAACTAAGTCATAGAAAGGGTGCCAGGAGCCTGAGGGGAATGGCTTATGTAGACAGAAGTCCCCAGCCCTGGTTTCTGATTGGTCTGTCCTCATACAAGTGAGGACTCCAAATCCTTGCAGTTTGATTGGTCCAAAAGACCCTGTCCTGATTGGTCAGAATGGAGCTGTTCTGGTTGATCCTTAAAGAAGATAATGGGGATTATAGCTGCATAGCTCCAATTGGATGAAGAAAGCCTCAGTCCTATTGGTTGAAATAGGATTCCAGGAACTCCTTAATAAGGGGTGGCTCAGATGGCAGAAACGCAGTGCAGGCAGGCAGTTCAGTGCAAAATTGACACCATAATAGTACTCCCCTCCCAAATTAAAGGCCAGATTATTTTCTCAATTACCAGTACCATGGCCTTTGTCCATATCTTTTTTTTTTTTTGCATGGACTACTGTCATGCTCTCTTCATTGGGCATAACTACTACTTTGGTCTGCTCTGTGTCTCTGTATCTCTTTACTTTGGGGGAATCATTCCCTCTCTCAATCTAAGTCATTCAGTGAGGTTCTTCCCTGGATGCAGGTGTGGTTAGACTAGGCTTGCTCAATTAGAATGTTCCATTTTCCTGGCCACAGTAATTGGTTCAGGGAGGAGAACAAAATCAGACTAGCAAAATCCACCCCATGGATTTTGCTGCAGCTGTTAGGAAGTAGGTGTTCTCTCTTTTTCTGGGATGATTTCCCCATGATGGAAAATTAATGCAACCAAAGAGCTGGCTAAACATAAAGCCGACCCAGAGAGAAACAGAACAAGACAGGCAAAGAGCAAGACAGGAAAATTCCTGAAAACATTGGCTGAGCACCTGGATCCAGCCAGCCCTGTAGCTAATACTACCTCTAGATTTTCAATTAGATAAGCTAATTACTTCTTTGTTGCTTAAGTCTATGACAATATATCTCAGTCATTTACAAAAATAACAAAGATCTCTCCATATTTGTATTCCTCATGCAGCCTACTGTATAGATTTTTGTATTACAGGACCTCAAAAATGTTTAACTGGTTAAAATCTAAGTACTTTGAGAAATGGGTAGCCTAAACTAGAAGAATGCAGAAAAATGGAGGTGAATTGTGAAGGGAAAACTCAAGGGCAGAAGGGTCACTGGAAAGATTGGAAAGCCTTGGGGAACTGGTGCTTGTTAAATTAGGTTAATAGAAATGTTTAGCCTTGGAGCTGGTGGGGAAAAAGGTGTTCAGGACAGACCAGGACATGGAATGGAAGCACAGCCATGCTCATTGCCCATTCTGAGCTGGACATGGGCCAGGGAGGCACATATGGTCGGTAGGATGCAAGGATGAATTCTATAGTAATCAATGGGTGAGAAGGGAAAGAACGCAACTCATCTGTGCTCTCTCTGGGCAACTGTAACACAGCAATGAGAAGATCCACAGTCAAGTCTCAGCTCGGCCCCTAACTGGGATCATGATTTTTAAGTTACTTACTTCTCTGAGTTTCTGCTTTATCATCTGTACAATAGAGATAAGGATGCCTATGCCTCAGGCTGGTTGTGATCTAAATGAGATAGCACTTATGAAGGTGCCCAGTGTCTACCAAAAACTAGATGTTCAAATCTTTTTGGGAAAGAGACAATATATAATAAAATGTTCAAACTCACTATAAATGTCAATTAAGCATTTAAATGCACCAGACATCATACTAGGTTCCAGAGAATAAATGAATGAATATATATTATGTATTCAAATATGTGTGTGTGTGTGTGTGTGTGTGTGTGTGTGTGTGTGTGTGTATTGACTGCCCTTTTTCTCAGGGCACAGTTTAGTGGGAAGCATAGATAGTTAAGTACCTTAAAGTAGAAAGACACTTTGCTAACTGCTACAGTAGAGGGAGAGAGATAAACTAGAATTCAGAGAAGACAGAGATTCATTCGCCTTTACAAGCCAGAGAAATGTTTAATTAACTCGGACTTGGGAATCGAAGAGGACTTCAAAGAAATGGAGCATTGATGGAGTACAGAAGAATCAATAGGAATTTTCCAGAATAAAAAAAAGCAAAAACAAAGAGAAGTTGTTTATAAGAGCCATAAAATACCTAAAATCCATTTCAAATAAAAAACTCTATAGTTACTCACAGATGGCAAATGAGCACAGGTGGAGTTGTCAAACATGACTAGCCATCAGGGAATGCAAATTAAAACTACAACTATCAGAATAACTAAAATAAAAAATAATGACTACACTAGATGCTGGCTAGCATGCAGAGAAATTGCACTTCTCATACATTGCTGGTGAAAGTGTAAAATAGTATAGTCATTCTGAAATTGAGCAATTTTTTAACAAAATTAAATGTACTCCATACAACCTAGCCAATTACATTCTTGGGCATTTATCTCAGAGAAATGAAATTTGTGTTCTTACAAAAATAAAGCTGCACAAGAACGTTCACTGCAGCTTTATATAATAGCCCAAAACTGGAATAAGCCCAGAGGTCCTTCAACTGGCCAGAGGTTAAACAATCAGGTGTATCCACACCATTGAATAGTGCTCAGCAATAAAAAGAAGAAACTATTGATAAGCATGACTTAGGTGACTCTGCAGAAAATTCTGCTGAGTGAAAAAAAATAGCCAGTCCCCAAAGGTTGTACACTGCTTGATTCTGTTTGTATAACCTCTTTTAAACTACAAGCCTTTAGAACTAGAGTTACGGATAGTGGTTGCTAGGGGTTAGAGATAGCGGAGGGGGCCTGAGGAAGGTATGAAGGGGTCTTGTGATAATGGATCTTGACTATGGCGGTGGGTACATGAACCTACACATGTGATTCAAATGGATAGAAATAAGTATACACACGCACAAATAAGTACGAGTAATATTGGGGAATCAATTGTGAATAATTGCAGTAGATTGTGTGACTCTATCAATGTCAATATCCTGGTTGTGATATTCTACTACAGCTATTTCGAAATATCGCCATTAGGTGAAACAAGCTTGAGTGTACAAGAGATGAGTCTGTATTATTTCTTACAACAGCGTATGAATCAACAACCATCTCAATTAAGAAAACCACTAGGTTGTGTATTATAAAGCAACTGAGGTTTCATTTAACGTCATTTAGAAATACTTTTAGTTCTTTTTATTCTATACGGATTTATTGGACCCATAATTGCAATCACAGCTTGATATTTGCCATTAATGAGATTCCTGTTCTGTGTCAGCTTCCTCCAGCTGGGGTCAACCCCTCCTTCCTTCAGCCCCCACTGTGCACTGTATTCTATATTTGTTATAGTAACTATGCCCTGGTTGCAGTCCCTTCTCCCATGCTATGGCAAACACCAAATGTGTTCACTAGAGTGCATTTCTGCTGCCTTCTAGGCACAAAGCGGGTCCATGTTCCCCAGCTTCCCTGGCAATACAGTGGGACTTTGTGACAAGGGTCTAGCCAATAGAATATGGGCAGAAGTGATGTATGTCACTCTGACCCATAAACTCCTCTGATACAATCTTTCACACTTTCTCCTCTGATTAGATACAGAAGTCTAGCAGAGGACCCCACAGTTCTGGGAGAAAAGAAACCCAGAGTCGCAGAAGCCTGAGACCCCCATGACAACACAGAAGGCCATTCGCCATTAAGAAGTTAACTTACATTTTGTTAAGCCAACGATTTTTAACCAGGGTGCTGCAAGAATTTTTAAAACATGCAATACCTGACTATTTAGTCAGGGGCATTCACCTCTTTTCCCTTAGATTGTTGAATTTTAAACAAATGACAACAGCCAACACAATAGCCATCCAGTTTTAATGAATCAAAATTGTACCTATTTTTTTGTTAGGCCAACAACAAATATATAACATTATATATTTTATGGTGTGCAGGATTTTAGCAATTAGTTCATGTGTGCCAGGAGATGAAAAAGGTTGAAAACCGCACATTAAGCCATTGTACTTTGGGTGTTTGTATATTAGAGATCATGATGTCATTGCCCTGATTACACATGCTTGTCTCCACACTAGACTGGGCTCCTGGAGAGTAAGAGCTGTCCTTAGTTCACCTTTATATTCCTGGAGATTAGTATGGTCCCTGCCATAGAAGAGCTGCTTCATAAAGGTGTGTTGGCAATCACACTCCCATCAGTGGCAGACTTTCACCTCACCTGCTCTCCCATTGCCTTTGACATACCTATTCTCATCCTTGAATGTGGTAGGAAAGCCCAGGATTTCACCCCCACACCCAAAGCCTCGCTTTTGGCCTGGAGATGCCGTGCTGAGATGGCCAATGGCACAAGTTACCGCTGGGGGCTTCATTTCCTGCCCTGACCACATCTCTATTTTCCTCTCATTCTGTAAATTCAAAACACGTTTGCTCTGTCAGAGCCTCGCTGATTTGAATGTCATCTATCCTTAAACTTATCCTTAAATCTGAATATTTCTGTAAAAATTAACAGCAAAAATCTCAAGGGAGAACTTATATTGAGACACCTTCGTTGTTTTTCAATAAAAATACAAGATACTACTGTACTAGGAAATTGGATAAATAATTAAAATCAAACTTCACATATCAAAATTAATGACCTAAATACTTTTCATGATATATTATCCTTTTTACCTTGTGGGTTCGCTTGCTTACTGGATAATTTGCAAAAGCTTCACTCGTCAAAAAATAAGTCTCCAGGTCATTTGGGTGAATTTATGACCATGAAGTTCTAGAGTTCTACTCCACTAAGAAACTGTCGAATTTTCTTTGTACTCTATCTAAGTATGCACAGGCAGCATATTTTCAAATCCCAAAAGAAAAATAGACTAACCTGTTTAATTTATGCTTTTGTAGATATGTGGTTTCCCTTTAAACCGGTCTGTTTGTGTGCTACTTAATATCCCCTTTTACAATATTTTAAAAATATTTTGATCACTGCAGATAGCTACACTATTCACAGGAATAGCTACATTATCACAGTGTATAACCATTGGAAAAGATCTTATAGATTATCTGGTCCAGTATCGTTATTTACAGGAAAAGAAACCCTGCCCCACAAGTCACGTGACCGTAGGAGCTCCCGTAACTGATCAGCGAAAGAGCGGCGTCAAGAACGCACGCTCTTCGCCCTGGCCAAGATGCCTTGGAATTCTAGACGGTGAATTCAACAATGATTCTAAGAGCTTATAAGCTAAAATACGAGTTTTTCTAAAAATAAATTACTTGACTTTGTTCTTGTGATTTAAACTTATGTGTAATTACATATGAGATGAGTTGAGTGGCAATTGACTAATTATGGTGTCTCAATATTTAATTCAGCGTTTATTAAGTGAAATTTTATGGGCCTCTTTGGAAATAACTTTCTTGTCCAGGTCCAAAGTCTTTTTAAAGCCCCTCAAAAGCATACAGCCTTATTCAGAGTTTTAGTAATCACAGTTATTATTTTTTTTAATTTTTATGGCCTGAGTTTTTACACGTAACTCCTTAATTGATGTGAAATTTATTTTGTTTTATGGTATACAGTGAGAAT
This sequence comes from Carollia perspicillata, assembly GCA_004027735.1. Taxonomy (NCBI): domain Eukaryota; kingdom Metazoa; phylum Chordata; class Mammalia; order Chiroptera; family Phyllostomidae; genus Carollia; species Carollia perspicillata. Next base: position 12,729 of record PVKM010018686.1, on the reverse strand, counting down.
TATAAATTTTTATTTTTCCACTTAACAAATCCTCGTGACTTTCCCACTTCATCACATACAATATTCTTTTAGATAATGAGTCTATTTTAGAGTTGTTTATTCTATACTGTTGAATGTATTTTTATATTAGTGCAGTATCAGGCAAGTTGAATTACATAGTAACAAACAGCTTCCAGATATCAATGGCTTAACAAAATACAAGTTTATTTCTCGCCGAAGTTGTGTGTTCAGTGGGGTCAGTAGGGGGCTCTGTTTGTCACGCTCATTCAGGAGTCCCTGCTGCCCAAGACTTGTCTCCACTCGTGCTTCCAGGATCGCACCAGTCGTGCTGGTGTCGGCCCGAATGCATATCATTTTTGCTCTATACTTTTTTCCCCGCAATACATTTTGCAGATTTTGAAATTATCAGCAGTACAATGATCTCAATAGAATGTCTTGCTTTTTATGATTTTCAAAAATTATCTATGCAAGTTTTCTATTAAGTTGGGTTTGAGTATGCATCATGTGTTTCCCAAATAATCATAGACTTCCTTTAGACTCCGATTATTATTATAAAATTGTACATGCCAGACTCATGAAAGCAGTTATTATAGCTTTTTTCTTATCTCTAACTACATATATCTGTAGTTTATCTCTTTAGTTATTCAATAGCTTTGTTAAGCACTTACTGCTTTTCTTGAATTTCTTAAAAAATAAACCAGGTCTTAGATTCATTTTCTAATCATGCACTTTGTTTTGTAATTCACCAATTTTTGCCATTAGTTTCATTATTTTCACCTTCCTTGTGAGGTTTTGTTTGCTTTCTCCTAACTGTTGAATTCAATGATTGAATGATTTACATTCTCTCTTTTAATAACTAATATATTTATGAGCATATCTTTAAATACACCACATATTCTTATATATAATATTCTTATATTTGTATGTTTTGAAGTTATCTACAACCTTGTTGTTGATTTCTACACTTTACAAGTTATTAAGAAAGCAATTTTTTCTTGGCTTTTAAAAGCCAAAGAAAAAATTGCCTAAACTTTTCTATTTAAATTTTGCCTAAATATTCTATTTAAATCTTGCCTAAACTTTTCTATTTAATTTTTTAATTAAATGCATTATTATATTATGATGATCTGACAAGCTTACAAATTATAGTTTCCAAAATTATAGGGTGTGCGTGTGTATATTTAATTTTTACCCAGTAACAGAATTTTTCCCAAGACTCCAAGGTGCATTAATACACTGTTCAACTCTGGGTATGTTGGCTACTAAAAATAACAGAATATACAAAAAGAGAAGTGGCTCCTCCTTTGGCCAATGCAGAACATACGTCCTAAAGAGTAGATGGGAGCTGCCTGGTTACCTGCTCCGACTTCTTCATCCAAGGGGCAGGCTGATGAAAGAGCCAGCGTGTCCTCTGTCCTACTTGCCAGCCAGCTGTGTTGTCCAGGTTCGAATTGCAAGTATGGGCTTCAAGTGGGTTCTGCAAACCCCAGATGGCCAGACGCCGTCCTCCTGGACTCTGCCATATGGTCCGGTGTTAGCTTTAATTTTCAGGGCTGTTCAAGCCTTTCAAAATTTTCATCTTATTCCCTTTACTATACTTTCAATGTTGACAAAAATATATGCATCTTAACCCACTATCCTTTGTTTTTTGAAAGGTCCATCAGTAGCTCTTCCTGTCTCTGTGCATTTCAATCCCTCGTGACACAAGTTGGAAGCTTCCAAGAGCCTGTGTCTTTTAAAAGCTCTTGAGCTCTCTGTGGGCATTTTCACAGGAAGTTGGAAAAGGTCACATCGGGGACTGATTGCAGCTTGTCACCATCTTGCTAGTGAACATGTGCATGTGTTTTTTTTTTAAGTCAACATATGGAACAAATATACTATACTGTACAGACTTTGTTCCCATACCTGCACTTACAAATTCTCACAGCTAAGAGGAGTAATCGCACAAATAAACAAAATATGCCCAGGGTTTAACATGTGATCGGAAACACTGTTTGGCCTTTAAATAATGTGTGATACTTTCCTGAAGTAAATTTAGGATCTGGGATAAAAAGAGCAAGTGTGCTTTCGATAGAGACGGTAACCAAGGGTTCACAGGGATTTAAGTTCAAGGTCTGCGGCATTACCAAGAGATCAAGCATTAATAATTTTAGCTTTCAGTTACAGAAAAGCTTAAAAAGCAACTGCTAAATTCTATGGCTGCTGAGTAGCCTTTATTTTGAATGTTAAACCAGTCATACTTCTCATGTAAATTATTAAATTGCGACATATGGTATCAGTTCCACCTGTTAAAATCTTAAGTGATATTGTCTGGAATAGTTTTAATTACAAGAGTGTCTGAATAACCATTAGTTAATGGACACATACCTCCTTTTAAAAAGTAGGACTGTTTCACAAACATATGCCTGTCATTTTCAAAACTTGATAGAGGAGTAAGAATCACACATTTTAAAATCAAAGATAAAAATCTTTTCAAAGACCCACTGAATAGCAATACTTGATCAGCCATAACTCCTAGAAGGCTCCAAACTTTCACATCTACAGGTGATGACAGAAAATATTTTAAAATGTGAATTGGACCACAATAATCTTATACCTGGACTATAATACAAAAAACCTAAGTCTCAAAAAAAAATGTATGCAAAACAACATGTATAGAATTTTTCTCTTTTTGGTACTATTTTGTGTCTTCATCTAGTTCTCAGGTACACAAAGCCTCCTTCAGTCTCAGCCACATGCAAAACACCCTAACAGGGGCTGTGGTCAGTGTCAACACCGGTAAGACTTCATGTCTGCTGCCCCTTAGCACCGGAAGTAGACACAAAGCAAAGAGTTCCAAAACAAAGTTGCTTAAGACAAATGGCGTAATAGAAAACCCTTCAAGTTCCAATGCAACTCTAAGTAAGAGAGAGAGAGAAATTTCTCCTGAAGGGATCTGAAAAAGAAATTATGCTTTGAGTTAGGGTTCACACGACAGGGAGGACTGGAGAGAGCATAGGACTTTGTGCCAATATTGTCATCTTTTGCAGGGCTGCAAAAGTCAATGACGTGACAAAGCTGAGGTCCTGAATTGAGGGTCACCTGGTCTCCACCACACAGTTCAACCCACTGGCCCTGCTCTTCCCTGGAAAATGTTCAGTTAATGTTGACTCTGCTTCCTTCAACAATTCCCAGAGGCCGAAGACACAGTCGGCCTCCAACAAACAGTGTTGGCCTTATAGAAAAGCATGCATATGGGAGACACTCTGCTCCTACTGGGAGAATGACTCCAACAATAGCCAGACTCTTCTCTCCTTCAAAGACGAGCGATGACTCTGCTCACTTCCTATGTAGGATAAAATGCCATACATCAAATGCTCTACAGATCAAATGACATCGAGCACATGTGAGAGCTTTTCAAACCATGAAATCCCACGTAAATGTCAGGTGCTAATATTACCATAATAATCCTGGGTAAAAAGAAACACAGTTAGAAGGGAAATAAGGAGGTGCTTTTCACCTCCGCCCTCCGCTCCCACGTGACTCCCAGCTCTAACAGAGAAGAAATATCTTAACGACCCTGACTCCTCTCCACTTCCCTACCATGTACTGAAAGTGGGAGGGTGGGCCTTTGACTTCTTGCATAAGTTGCAAATTTTAAAATAAAAGAATGTTTCTCAAACTCCAGTACTTCACACACCAACTTTATGGTTTTTTGCTGTACCCTCATATAGCCTATAACATTATTTACTTCACAATTTGCTTTGTGTTGACTCCTTTTTCTGAAGTGCATTTATTTAACAATGAAATTTTATATTCTCACTGCAAATGAAAAAATAGTGCCACTGCTGATAAATATAAGGTAACCATATAACGGGTATAATGAAAGCAAAAAAGAAAAGTTATAAAACTCTCCAGGGATTTGGTTGCTTAGCAAATGCTGGGCGAATGCAGCAATGGCCCAGACAACCCACAGAATCATGAGGAATAATAAATTGTTGCTCATTTAAGTACTAAGTTTTGAGGTGGTTTTGAAGTCAAACTGAACCACTCGGTGGCAGGTCTTCTTATATATTAACATTCATACATATCACTTGGGGATATTGTTACAAGGCATCTTTTAATTCCAAAACTCTGAGTGGGGCTTCAGATTCTTGCCAGATGAATGAAGGTGATACCAATGCTGTTAGCCTATGGACCACACTTTGAATAGCAAAATCGTATAAGAACATGATCTTTTTCTTTATGTACTTTTTGAGTATTATATTAGTTCTCTAGGGGTGCCACAACAAGTACCACAGGTGGTGTAACCAATAGAAAATTATTTTCTCACAATTTTATGCAGGCTAGAAGTCCAAGATCAAGGTGTTGTCAGGTTGGCTTTCTTCTCTGAGTTCTCTTTCCCTGCCTTGTAGATGACCATGTCTCTGGGTCTTCACACTCTCTTCCCTCTCTTCTGGGTCTTCCCTCTCTCTGTGCAGGTCTGCATCCGAATCTTCCCTTCTCATAAGGGCACCACTCATATTGGGTTAGGGTCCATCTCTATGACCTTATTTAACTGTAATGACCTCTTTAAATACCCTACCCCCAATAGAGTCACATTTCAAGGTACTGGGAGTTAGAACTTTGGCACATGAATACTGTGGGGAATACAGTTCCACCATAAAGCTATTTAGAAAAGTTTAAGCAAAAGGAAATCATGGCATCTGAGCTGGGTCTAACACGATGACTTGAATTCAGTAGCAGCCAAGAAGGATGAGGCTTATTTTAGGACACTAAGGAGTCAGCTTGAGCTCAACCGGGCCAATTTGGGGTGTGCATACATTTTACGAATAAAATTGGGCAGGGAGCCACAGAACCCCAACTCACACGGCACTTGCATTGAACACTTTGATTTTTTAAAGAGTGCTTCATTCTTGCCACAAAATCCATCACCTCTCTGGCCTCCCCCACAAAATTCAATTCCCATCAGAAGGAAAGCATAACTCCTGGTCGTTAAGAGGAGAGCAATTGGCTTGTACAATTGCAGCTCTGTCCCCACCTCATCTGTGCCACTAAACCAATCCGCCATCCCTGATGGGGCGGGCACCTTATCAGTCCAAGCCCCCGGGTGCTGAAACATTTCCCCTGCTGGAAGCTACCTCTGCCACAGCACCACTGCATCCAGGGAAGAAAACAAAAGGCATCTGCCTCTGACAATAAATAATAATCCATGGTATTGATGGAGCACCTTTCTCAAAGGAGCTCAAAGTGCTTTCCAGACATTACCTCACAACATCCCTGCGATCCTAACCTGAGAAGTGGCTCCTGGAAGTGCAGCCCTACTCAATCACCACAAGAAATCCAGAAACCGGAGGGTAATATATATTCTTTTAAGGATAACAGTGGGACTACTTAAATACCACTGAGGGGATTTTTTTTTTTTTCAGAGTGCTTAGGTAGTACAGGCAATAAGCATCTTGGACTGGCAGATTGCATGCTCTTTGGGCATCACATGTGCCAGTCTGGGGGAGAGCGAAGATGAATGGGCCTACAGGCTGACTCGTACAGCTGTGCACTTCAGAAAATGACCCGACTGACTATTTATACTTCCTAGTCAGCCTCTCAGGCATTTGAAAGAGCTCCAACAGAACTGCATTCATAAGGAGCAGCAACGATGAAAACGGGAGGATGTATCAGCAGTGTGTACTTCTCCTTAGCCCTGTGCTCTGGGAAACGCAGGATAACTCTCCAAGGAAGCAGTGCTACCTCCTCTAGGCCAGTCATGGGTAGGACACTAGTTCTGGAGTTCAAATTCTAATGGTTACCTAGGAGCTGGGCGACTTTGCATGAGTAGTTCCACCATTCCAAGTCTCCGTTGCTTTTTTATGAAACAGAAATAAGAGCAACTACATTATTAACTAAAACCACATATGTAAAGAACTTAATGTCATCCCTGGTCTATCACCATTCTTCAATAAACATAAAATAATCATACACGATAGCAATCACAGTAATCACTATTGATCATTTTACCTATGAAATTAGAGCAGATTGGGGGAAGGAAGCATAACAAGATTGTGAGAGAATCCGGAAGCCCTTGCACTCTGAACTTCATTCCCATATCCCAAAATCAGGAGTATCACTGGGACCCACACAATGGCGGGGAGAATTTCCTTTGGTTTTGCTCGGCATTATAATGTGCCGCAAAACTCTTGTCGGTGCTGTCTCGCCGGAATTATTCACAAGGTAACGCTCTGACACACTGTGTAGAGAATTAAAAACCATTAATGCCATATTAGGCAAAGTTTCATTTTAAAATTAAAGTATAAAGAAAGGTAAACTTTGCACGTTAGTTTAAAATGAGAATCTCTTTTTAGCTACTGATTCTGATCAATTGAGAACTTGAGCTTCCATTTACTCTGATAGGCTGATAGATACTTTCCTATTCCGGGGTCATATTTATTCTAAACAATGGTAAATGGTCTGTATAATGATCCATACATATCCGAGTTACAAACTATTATTTTCTCTGTCTTGAAAACCCTTGATGGTATTTACATTCTAAATTAAACTGAACACTGTATATTGATTTTAATATGTTAAGATGAAATTCAATTTCATGACGACTACTAACATCACAGAGTATGTAGGATCAATGTGTTTGCTGATTTCCTGCTTACAACCAATATGTCCCCAAGGGTTTGAGACAAGATTTACAGAATATTGTTTCTGAAGATGTGTGCATAAATATGCTATCAAATAAGCTACAATGCATTGCACATTAGGCAGTGAGTGATTTGTTGGCTGCATGCTAATCAGCCTGGCAAAAATGCTGACACATCCATTGGAGAGTTCACCATCGAGAGTCCTGAAGCTCAGTTCCTGTCCCTAGGAGCAGAGCTGGCAGGAGAGGTCTCCCCTGTGACTGCCCTTAGAACTCACCCTCCCTGAAAAGGGGGAAGTACTTCTCAGCTAAACAGAGCTATGGGTGTACAGGATGCAACTGCTGAGCCTGCAGCAGGCCCACTGGCCAATTAGGTACCAGGAGGTGTGTGTGTGTGTGTGTGTGTTGATCCAGCTCCATAAAGCCTTTGTTTGACAACCAGAGGGGTACTCTAATGCAGTGGATAGGAGCATGAACTTGGAGTTTATCAGCCCTGGGGTCAAGTCCAGATTATAACATTTACCAGCTGGGTCACCCTGGGCAAATTATTTAACCTAACTGTGACTTGATGTCTTCCTCTGAAAACTGTAAAGACTGCCCTGGCTGGTATGGCTCAGTGGTTGAGTGCCAGACTGTGAAGTCAAAGGTTGCCAGTTCAATTCCTGGTCACAGTACCTGCCTGGATTGCTGGCCAGGTCCCCACTTGGGGGCATACAAGATGCAGTTGATTGATGTTTCTCTCCTTTCTCCCTACTTTTCCCTCTGTCTAAAAATAGATAAATAAAATCTTTTTAAAAATGGAATGACTAATAAGTACCACAAAGGGCTGAAGATTTAATAAGACAATACACATAAAGCTCTCCCCACATTGGCACTGAGTAAGAGCTCAGTGAACAGCAACTATTATTATTAGCCACAACTCACATCCCAGCCTCTCAGACAAAATTTTTATTGAATTCTCTTTATGAACAAGACACTGTATAGGCTTTTGGGAAGTGCAAAGTTTAACACATCATAGTCCCTACCTTGGAGGGGCTTACACTCTATTTGGGTAGATAAATACATAAGTAACTATAACTGATAATAAGACATAGTGATATGAGAAAAGGGTGATAGAAAACAAGATCTATGGGATTCCACAAGGCAAATAGATTGCTTCCTCCTGAGAAGACTAGGGAAACCCATTGGGAAAGGGTGCTATTGAGTTTGGAGTCTTGAAGAATGAATGGAATTCTAATATACAGAAAATTAAACGTGAAGAAGAATAAAAATATGGGAGCAAGAATATGCTGCACAGAGATGTCTATCAGTGCTAGCTGGCTACAGGTGGGAAGCTAATTCCCTCTGTTGTCTTCCTCCAACCTGTTTCTCAAGCTTCTTTTCCATTGACCGTGGCAGGACTTGAATCCAGGTACTCTGGCTGCAGCACCCACACCCTTGACCACTCACCCCACAGTCTGCTGTTCCAGGAGAAGGTGAGAGTAGAGTAAGAGGCCATCATTAGAAGGCAGCTGAGACAGAATACGAGCCCGAAGTAATATTAAAATTAAAGGAGAATTGTGGTGTATCGAGACAGCTATGAGGATTGGACGAGGGTAAAATTGATAGGGTTTAGGAATGAGTTTTATTTGGGAAAATGAGAAAGGTGATTCAAATGTGGCCAACTTTGCCTCTGGGAGGAAGCTGGTCAGGGCATCCCCGGGCTAAGGCAGCACAGTGCCCAGTAATACAAAAGCATGGATGCTGGAGTCTGACAAAACCTTGATGACTCTGCACACTACTTGTTTATCCATCTACAAAAGTAAATAGTGGTAAGGTTATTTGCAATCGAATGAGCTATATAATGCTTATAGAAGTGGATGGAACATAGGAGGCACTAAGTTAACATTAATTTCTTTTCCTGATGAACATACCAGTGGGTGTGGATGAGAAGACAGAGCACAGAGGAGAAAGATGCTGTCACAGTGGTTAACCTTCCCTCCTTTCACCATACTTGCTCGATCTTTAGAAATTTTGGAAACTTGTAGGAAAAGGCAAGAGTTGAGAAGCAGACATGTTTCCCCTGGGAGTTTGGAGTTGGACCCAGGCAGTCCTGGCCATCCATCTGCACGGGGAGGTTGGGTAGAGTGGGAGAGAGAAATAAAGGTGGCGGAGAGAAAGAGGAGCTTCCCTGGTTCTGCAATGGGGCTGACATCGTCATGTTATAGTCCAAGGCGAGTTACATCAGAGGGCAATGTCTGTGTGCAAAGTCCTTTACAAACTACCAGAAAACACCTGGGAGATGTCTTCGGCCACACACCACAACTGTGACCTTGTAGCTAATTTAGAGAATGAACTTAAAATTTGGAAAAGAGCCAAGAATGTTTAAACCCATTTGTGAGAACCTCTGGAGCTTCATGCAGTATGAGAGTCCTTCTTTAATAGACTTTGCACCTGGGCATTTTGCAGTTGGCCATTTAATTACTGGATTTAGAAGGTTAAGACAGAAACTGGAGAGAAGGATCATAGAATTGATGAGACTAGATCAATTCTCCAGTCAGATTCCCAGGGCAATGAGACAACTTGTAAAAGAATTGAATCTATAACCTCTTCCATGGACAGAATTGTCTAATCTATAGAGAAGAAAGAGCCAGGAGAATAGTTGCTGAAAATAGAAGAGATTATGAACTTGCTGAAAGAGGCAAAAAAGGAAAACAACTCCCTAGGCTAGGTAAAGCTTACAATCCTTTACTTACCTGAATAAAAGGCTCCAACTCCAGAACACCTTGGAAAGACACTACAGACTTGTCAAGCAGGGGAGCGAGGCTTATCAAGTCATCTGAATGCCCCAGAGAGACAAAACAGAATTTTCTTAATGCCTAAAACAGTGGGCTTGAGCTGCGCTCAAAGTGTACAACAGCGGAGAGGTTAGGCAGCAACTCTTCCAGACTTCACCCCAGGAGGAACCCGGCCGGCATCTCCACCCAGGTGACTCCCCACCAACAGCCACAGCACACCGCATTCTAGGACCTCTTTATTCTTTTTTTCTTTTAGTATTTTATTGTTTATGCTATTACAGTTGTCCCAATTTTTGCCCTTTTGCCCCCTCCACCATCCTGCCCACCACTTCCATGGTCAATCCCCACACCATTGTCCATGTCCATTGTCCCTTCATGTATGTTCTTTGACTAATCTATCCACCTTTTTTCAATCAGTCCCCATTTCCCCGCTCCCCTCTTATAGCTGTCAGTCTATTTCATGATTCTATGCCTCTGGTTCCATTTTGCTTATTAGTTTATTTTATTCATTAGATTGCATTTATAAGTGAGGTCATATAGTATTTGTCTTTCAACAACTGACTTAGTTCACTCAGCATAATATTCTCCAGTTCCGCCCATGCTGTTGCAAAAGGTAGGAATTCCTTCTTTGTTAGTGTTGCATAGTATTTCATCATGTAATTGTACCACTGTTTTTTACCCACTCACCTACTGATGGGCACTTAGGCTGTTTCCAAATCTTGGCTCTTGTAAATAGTGCTGCTATGAATATTGGGGTGCATAAATTCTTTTTCTAAATTTTAATTTTATTTTTTTGCATAAATTCTTTTCAATTGGTGTGTCAGGATTCTTAAGGTATATTCCCAGCGATGGAATCACTGGGTCAAAAGGCAGTTCCATTTTTAATTTTTTTAGGAAATCCCAAACTGTTTTCCACAGTGGCTGCACCAGTCTGCATTCCCACCAATGGAGGGAGCACTAGGGTTCCCTTTTCTCCACATCCTCACCAGCACTTGTTGTTCGTTGATTTGTTAATGATAGCCACTTTGGCCAGTGTGATGTGATATCTCATTGTGCTTTTAATTTGTATCTCTCTGATGGCTAGCAATGTTGAGCACTTTTTCATGTGTCCATGAACCATCTGTATATCTTCCTTGGAGAAGTGTCTATTCAGGTCCTTTGTCCATTTTTAATTGGATTATTGGTCTTCTTGGTGTTGAGTCATGTAAGTTCTTTATATATTTTGGAGATGAAACCCTTGTCTGATATATCATTGGGAGATATGTTCTCTCATATAGTTGGTTCCCTTTTCACTTTGATGATGGTTTATTTAGCTGTGCAGAAGCTTTTTAATTTAATATAGTCCCACTTGTTTATTTTTTTCTTTATTTCCCTTGTACTAGGAGATATATTGGCAAATATATTACTATGTGAAATACATGAAATTTTACTGCCTATGTTTTCCTCTAGGATTTTTATAGTGTGATGACTTATATTTAATTCTTTTGTCCATCTTGAGTGAAAGAAGAACAAAGTTGGAGGGATCACAATACTGATATCAAACTATACTACAAGGCTACTGTAATCAAAATAGTCTGGCACTGGCACGAGAGCAGACACACAGATAAATGGAACAGAATAGAGAGCCCAGAAATAAAACAATGTCTTTGTGGTTAACTAATATTCAACAAAGGAGGCAAGAGCATACAATGGAGTAAAGACAGTCTCTTCAATAAATTGTGTTGGGAGAACTAGACAGGTACATGCAAAAAAGACCACCATGCAAAACTAGACCACCATCTTACACCATACACCAGAAAAGGACCTCTTTATTCTTCACGGTTTCTTCCTGGCCAACCTAGGCGTGCTTTGTCCTTAGATCTGAAACCCTTGTGATTCTAATCAGCCACTACCGAGCTCCTGGCCAAGTGCCTTCAGTTGATGGTGCCAGCTCATTATCATGGTCGGGGAGTTGAAATAGTTCAAGAGCACTCTCAAATTGTGGTCTGAGGAGGCCAAGTCCCTCAGACACTTTCCTGGGACTCACAGTGACCTCCCTTTCCTGATTACGTATACATGTAAAGCTTCATTCTCTTTATGTGCTTCACTCGAAAGGACCTACAGCAATATATTGAACGAAGCAGCGGACATGAATATGCAATTGCCATTTATAAAGCCAGACATTTCGAAACGTTTGCAAAGGTGCAAAAACAATACTACTCATCACAAACTTTTTTGTTTTGAAAACTATAGTTATTTTCCCCTCAAAAATGTTATCTATGTTAACACGATAGTTTCTTTATGTTATTTTTAAATGAATTAGAATATTTTTAGAGTTACATGGTTAATATCAATAGATATTACTGGTACAAAAATAACCTCTTTAGGGTTCTCGAACATTTTTGAGATGCAAAAGGAGCTTTAAAAAGTTTGAGATCTGCTACACTGGAAGGATGTTGCCTGTTTTGTTTTCCACATTTTCATTTTGGATAAGACTCTTCGGACACATATATTATAGAAAACTGCCATCAGGAGACTGTGCGGAGATTCTTGTTTTGGTAATACAGCTACCAAATCAACTACCTTTCGGTAAATAAACACAATGCCATTCTCCATACTCTTTAAAACTTCCATAAAGAAATAAAAATATGCCACAGTTTACAAAAACCGCCACAGGTTTCAACCTCCAATCTCTGCTGGAATCACTTTCACACACCAGGCTAAGTGTAGGCTTTGGCCCTATCCGATCGAGCTTATTTCAGATAAACAGATGAAGTCCAAGTGTTAACTACAGATCTACCATTTTAACACCCCTTCAGCAGTCATCCCCAAGGCACCTGTACTTAAGCTCCACCCAGATTTCCTGATGCAGCATCTCCCAGCGTGAATCCAGGAAGCCCGAGTTTTTATTAAGGGCCCCAGGTAACATGATACGTGATCAGGTTTGGGAACTGACAGTATTTTGCCTGAGCCACAGCTCTCAAATTTACCTACTATAATTCAAGCCAGTAGCTCTCAAAAAGGCTTTGCAACTCAGATACACTCTTACTTCTAGTTTTCCATTCTTTCTCACCTAAGCCTCTGAAATGTTTTAATACATGAGAGGCAGTTGTTTCGCCCCAGTTTTTACTAATTTTCCACTAGACTCCATCTCTCCCAGTGAAAAACCATTTTATGTATAAAGGGATCCGATCACTTTGCCACAGAAATAAACCTGAGTTCAGCAAGGTTAAGTGGGTTAGTGACAAAATATGATCAACAATAGAGGATGGTCAAGGTTATGGTCATCACAGTACAAACACAAGGAAATGACATAGATGAAGTCACACCTCTACCAGTGCTGAAAGC
>PVKM010018685.1:0-24824 GCA_004027735.1 Carollia perspicillata | reverse complement strand
CCACAGCCACAGGGACTAGCAGGGGAACCAAGCCGTCCAACACAGTTAGACCACACGCCTGGACTGAATGGGTGATCTGAGATGGGCTTGCGGCTCAAGCAGGGCCAATCAGACTCTTTTCTGAAAGTTTGGTCTGTGCTCCTACAGTCAGAAGCTGTGAGGGTGTCAGTGGCTTTCACAGGAAAGAGCCCGCCTGAGATGGAAATCAAAGGAGCCAAGAATATGAGCAAGAAGAGCAAGAGAAAGTCTTGATAAAATCTTTACTCTATGCTGACGTCCCAGTCTCATGAGTCAAGAGCCTTCTGCCCTGCCTTCCCATATCCCCCTTCTGAAAAGTATTTTTACAGTTCATTAACAGAATTTTATAATTATCCCCAAGTGTGGAAACAAATCTGACACCTTGTGCTGCCACCATCACAAGGAAACGTGCATCCCATCCCATAATGAGGGATGGGAAAAAACGCCATATTTTGCCCTGGAATAAAACAGATCCCCCAAAAAGTTACTTTGTTTAGTTCTAATTCTCAAACTAAATAAAACTCTAAGGCTTTTGTCTAAGATGCTGACTGTCTAACAAAAACAACCTAATCCTCCTGACTTCTGCAAGTTGCTATGAGACTGCTTTCGTGGGTATGACAGACACGTGAGACCTGCTTTTCAACAGCGAACAGCTTAATTAAAAACCAAGCATCCTTTGTACTCTTGGGAGGTTTTTTCCCTTTAAATAGCTGATGCATTTTTTATTTGGTGAATCGGGTCTTCTCAAGCTTGGATTCTCTCAGAAATCTTTTTGGCAAGCAATGTTTTCTCTTTTCTAAATACTTTTATATCAAGACTTTAACACAATAAATTTTGATTTTTCTAATCTAACCTCATTGTTCAAGTATACTGGCATCTTTCTCAGTCTTAATTCTGTCATTTTTCCCAGCTTTACTAATTTACAATTTGATATACTTACTTGTTCCTGATGTCTTCATGCAAATTAAGAATTTTAAAATGAAATCCTGAAAGTCATCTAAGCTCAAAATCTTCTTTGTATGAGTTGGAATATGTATGAACTCTCTGTTAAATTTATATTCCTATGGCAAATATACGATACCAACTGTACCCCTAGTTAATATCAACTACATTCCTAGTTTATATCCGTTTATTAAACATTTTCCATAGAGTTCTTCAATTAGCATATATCCACTTAGCCATATCATTTAGTCCACAATTCTCTATATTATCCATAGGAAGACCATGAGAAGCTCTATCAAATGCCTTCCTAACATTAAAGATGCCTTCTCTTCATGAATACTTGCCCATTGTCACTGGTTAACATTCTTTTGATCTCAAATCAAGCACTGAATCCGCGCATGTGCTTGTATACAGCTACATGAGTGTACCTCAATGTATGTAAAAAGTGGGTTCTCAGCAGTCTTTGAAAACAAAGCAGACATGAAAAGTCAACTCACTACTATGAAACCATACCAATTCTAGCACTAGCCTGTGTCTTTAGCTACAGTTAATGCAGCTTCCCGCCCTCAGCCCCACATTCCAGTCTCACCCACATCTCTGTAGTTCTTCAGACTCCCCATACCCCCTCCCACACCAGGTCTTCACCATCCTGCTCCTTCTTCCAGAAACGCTCTCTCCCAAGCTCTTGCCTCGGTTTTATACAGAGCTCTGAAAACTCTGCAGACTAGGTCGGATCCACGTAAAACTCAAGACTTCTCTGCAAAAGTACTAATCACAGCTGGATATAATAATTCCTTTTTTTACTCTCTTTTCCTGTAAAGTCTAGACCAGTAGTACTCAAACTGTTAGGCTCCTGGACCAGCAGAATCAGAATTGCTTGGGAACTTCTTCAAAATGCATATTCTCAGACCCAACCCTACATCCACTGAAACAGACAGTTTGGGACAGAAACCTCCAGGCGATTCTGATGCACACAGAAGTTCGACCACCTCTGCTCTACAATCCGTGCAGACATTTCCATTCTTCTGCCTACCCTAAGCTCTGCCCTCATCACCCACCACTTCGCATGTGGCCAGTGCTCAGTAAAATTCACTGAATAAATGAGTGAATGAGTAGGCACTCTACATTTTTCATGATGTTAATGAGAGTCTCTTAATCAGGATAAGAATGGTTGCAGTTACCAATCAAAATTTCCCTCAAAAACGTCCTCAGTAGGCAGGAAGCAATCAAATAACTAAACTTCAAAATGAACAGAGAAACTTGTAACATTTCTGTCATATAAAGTATAAGATTCAAAGTCTATATATCACAGTAGCCGCTTCCCTTGATGATCCTCTCTCTAAACAAGGGGAAAGTGAGATCAAAGACAGGCAGTCATTGAACAACCTGGGAAACATCACTAAACCATCAGCAAATCACCAGGGCATGATAAAGTATTTTTCAAAAGGTGAAACCAAAACAAAAGAAAATGTTGGAACCAACAAAAACAGAAAACATTCAAATTCACATGTCTAATCTATACTTTCACTATATGTTATTTAATTAAATTCCCATTGCTTTTGTTTACTACTGAGGTTAGGAAGATTTATCTTCAAATAAGTTTTAAATCACTTTTTAAAAAATCACTGAGTTTATGGAGTGCTAGTCTATTGCTCTATAACAAAACCAGGTTCAGAGTTTACCCAGCTCAACAGAAAAACATGTATTGTGCATATGTGTACACAACATGCCTGTGGGTGCACGGGTGTGCACATGTGTGTGTGTACTCTGCATTCTACATGTATTACACAGCCTCACTTCCTTTAGGCCCAAGTCAACTAGATTTTATCACACCACTCAATGACATAATAAAAAGATGACTCCTAAATATTTTTATTATAGCAAAAACAAAATTCACTTGTATATTAG
Source organism: Carollia perspicillata (assembly GCA_004027735.1). NCBI lineage: Eukaryota > Metazoa > Chordata > Mammalia > Chiroptera > Phyllostomidae > Carollia > Carollia perspicillata. The sequence continues at coordinate 21,956 of PVKM010018685.1, read as the reverse complement.
ATCCCATTCACTTAAGCTTCAGTGATGCTGAATTAATAATTATTATATAGAATTTAATTGTCTTTACTTATTAATAAGGCAAGTTCAACTAGGAAAACCTTAACTAAAGGAACATTATTCCAAATTACTTCAACCCACCTCAGTGGCTCTCTACATATATTTTCTAAGTAAAAACAGCTCATACTCTGCCATTATTGTGGGGCCATCAAGATCATACTTTATGGCTCCTTGTCATTTAGAGCTGTTAGTTTCAATTACCGTTTTTATTAAAAATAACAGAAGCACTTCTAATTACTGAAATTTTCCACCAATTTAAACTGACCTTCCCTCAAATTATTCTGCATTAGTAAGTACTTCAGATGCTAGAATGCAAATAGTAGAGTGGACTTGTCTTAAGCATTCAAAAGTAAATTCCTTTAAAAAATACTTAAGGACTAAAAATAATAATAATAATAATAATCATACAAAAATTATAGATCTGGACCTTAAGATAAAAACTTAAGAAAATAAAGAAATACTAACAACTATGTATATTTTCCAAACTAGGTCAAGAAATTAAACGCCGTGATTGGGAAGATGCAAACACAGGGAAAGCTGCTCTAATCTCAGCTTTTCCTATGAAGAGGTTGGTACAGCTGACATTTTTAAATAGGAGAATAGCAGGTCAACTGCAGAGCTTATGGGAGCACTTTCCCTCTGGCTCAGTGTCTTTTATGTGGTAATTACTCTGCATTTTCTAAAGGCAATTGCACAGTCATCTGCAGTAACTAAATCAGCCAATGGCTGCATGACTTTTCTATTGCCAGAACTTACTGAGAAACCAAACAAAGAGAAGTTACAGGATACAACAGGTCCCCAAATAAAGTCGTCACCTTCAACATCCTTAACTGTTGCATTATAACACCCATGAAATGCTACAGGTGCTTAGCCTATGGTAAAAGTAGTTTAGTTACACATCTCTTCACTCGGTCTCAAAACCTATCGACAATGTGAAGACTTACTGTGTAGTCTCAGGACACTTTTTAAGACTGTGCTTCTCCTGATGTCATTTTTAAAATATCTAACTGTTAAAAATGGCAGCAATTTATTGATCACTGAATATGCACTGCATAGGAACCTTGAGTTGACTATCTCACACTCTCAGAGCAGCCTCATGAAATAGGAACAGATATTATCTCTATCTTAAAAATGAAAAAACTGAGACTTAGAGACAACAAATTACTTGCCCACGGCACTAATTAGCAGACTGAAAAATCAAAGCCAGGAAGGCAGGCTTCAGAACATAAATTATTGAATTTCCTCTGCACTACTTCACATACATGTGTTATAAATCAGCTCATTGAACTCTCTCGTCCACAAATTAGAGTCTGACAAATTGGGAAAAGGGTTGAGTAGATATGAAACAGAGGCCACTGAACACTGCCAGTACCTTCCCATCTTCATCACACGGAGTGTGGATCTGAAAGTAGTCTTTTGTGGTACAGGGCGGGCGCTCCACACACTCACTGGACCCTTCCTCTGCAACAGAAAAATGCATTTCAGAAATGAGTCAAGTCCTGTGTGACTCTAAGAAACGGGAAACCAAAACAAACACACACAAAAGACAAAAAGGAAAAGTAACTTCACAGAAAACTTTAGGTAGAACTAGCTAGGCCTAAAGAAGGTGAGGGCTCACATTTTTATTTTCACTGGAGCAGTAAGTGTGTCCAGTACACACACGAGGCAGACCATTGTTTTTCCAAGAAGACATGATTTATTCTGTTATCATTACAATGGTAACTTTGCAATAAATTAATAGTTTATAAATATATCTCTATGCCCACAAATCATCTGAAAGTACAACATGAATCTAGATTAGTGTAAGCACAGCCAGTTACTTGTGGTGCATGAAGAGAAAAAATTGTAGACAAAAGGGGAAGTGCGCAGAAAAGGACAGAAGAAGTCATTTTTATCCATTCCATGCTTTCTCCATTCACTTCAGCACCTGGGTGCCTGTCCGTCCCATTGTTCCAGTCCTACTTATGTGTGACTTCTGGCTTATGACTATACGCCGACGAATGGAAATTTAAAAAGAAAAGAATTAAAGGCATAAGCTGGCAGAGACTAGACCTACCTGAAAATTGGGAGTCCTCTGCACACTTTATGCATTCTTTGGCTCCCTTCTCAGAGTAGGTGTTCCTGGGACACACTTGGCAGTTGAACGACCCTGGTTTGTTGCTGAAGGTGCCTGGCTTGCACGGAAAGCACTCCGACGTGTACGCCACCCCTGCGGGGCAATGACAAACAGAGGGTGGGAGCGGGGACCCAACAACAGCAAGCAAATCAGCACCTTCCTGCAGCTTCTACCAGGAGTGAGAGAGAATTACTGACAGTAAGCTCTGCCCAAATCCTTTATTTACCTCACTGCACCAAGAAAGTTGTCTGCTGCGTGCAATGGATTGACATTTCTTAGAGTAACTGTATAAACTCAGTTGTCAAAAGACAACTCGTGAACTTTCGAGTGGACTAATCCCTAAGGTCCCCTCCTATTCTCTAAGCCACCATTTTTTCTGCTCTCTGCGGCCACCTGTTTGTTTCCTTTTTATCATCTGCTCACTAAGTCACAGGCAAGACTCAAAAGGCCCAAAGAAGGGCTTTTCTCCTGGCTTGTAATTCCAGACTTTGCCAGAAGATGCTGCTATGACTAGTTATTAATAGTGAGCATCCCAGGAACAAGTACAATTTTAAAATATTAAAATACCAGTCAAACTTTAATAAAGGAGAATCACTACTTTAATTAGAAGTAGCCCCGAGAATGAACAATGCCAGGGTTTACTAGCCACTCTCCTGGGCCGCAAAGGCCTAGCTGGTTCGAAAGAAGCACAAGAGATTTAGCAGACAGTCCATGATGTTTATTGTATTGTTATTTTTATGGATACAGCAGCAACCTGAGTAAACTCAGGGACTGCACAAATGAATAACAGGCTCTTATTAACAAAGACGTTTTTCTTTTATTTAAAGACACTTAAAATTGTCATCATGTTTACTTTTTCACCCAGATTAAATAATTCGGTTTCAGGGCACAAAACAAAACAAAAAAGCCAATGAATTTGCCAGGAGTAAAACCAGGCCCTCTAGGCCTATATGATACCTAACATGTTAGTTCCTGTCCCATAAACCCTTGAGCAAGCCAAACCAAAAATGCAGTCAATATTTTAACTCAATATAAAATGTGATAGCTGACTACTAAAACAGATTGCTGGGAAATACCTTCAATGGTGATATTTTTTACCAAAACTGGTTTGACTGCCTTAGAACCCATAAGGATGCCGGTAGTTCTCCAGTATAATATGTTTGTGCCAGATTTTAGCATTACCTGAAAAGAAAAACACAAGACACTCAGGTCAGATAAGCCATGCTAGCTACATCCAACCATACCTGAAAGCTAATCTCTGATACAGATTTCTTTGCATTATAATAAAACACCATTAATTTGGAACCCAAAAATATAAGTCCACTGTTAATTCAGACCTAAGCTCTGCTGAAGTTCAAATTATCTTGAAAAAACTTTGCCAACCCAAGAAATATAGTAATAAAGAAGGAAAGGAAATTTCTCAAGTCTAAAGAAAAAGATAAACTGATTTTCAAACCATCTGCATGAAGTCTTGGTTTATATTTAAAATGGGCTCATTTTAGAGAGTAAAAGGCATTCGGCCCAATTATATATGTATTGGATGCCACTGTTCATAAGTAGATTTCAGCGCTGAGAACAAAAGACAACAGAATGGGTTTGCTTCTTTTTTAATGTACTTAATAAACAATACTACAACTGCAATAACAGAAAATAGAATTGTTTTTATAGAATAACCCAATTTAACTCTATGACTTCAGAACGTAAATGATACTATGTCTAATATCTCTTTCTTTGCCACCAGAGCATTTTTCTAATTATAAATCAAACTATCTTTCTGAGAAATTTCATGCAGATTCAGGCAAGCAAACTAATTTGAAGGGTGTCTTGCTTTCTCATCTGCCACCCTTATTCTCTGGGGCAGTCTCTGGCTGGCCAAATTCAAGCCATGTAAACCTGAAACCCATCTAACCACCTCACCTTGCCAGATATTCAGAGTAGTACATTAAGCACTTCCATCTTGTATGAAGTCTTTGTAAGTGAAGAATGCATGTTTGTTGCCAAGGATTATTTGTACCTTCAAAGCCCAAGTGACTGAATGCTTAGGCAAATAGATCTTAAGTGGTACTAATGTCACTTCCAGGCATACAGATCAAAAAATACTCAGAAAGGCACACTGTGTACCAATCACTCACTCCAAGGTGGGGCACCTGCTACAACACAAAGGCAAGGATGGATCTTCACTCATTGAAATAGAGCTCAGTGTACATCTCAGACACTGCACAGGCCCTTCCCATACATTATCTCATTTAACTCTGCAAGAATGGTCCTATTTCTTCCCTGGGGAAAAAAAAAACACCCAGATTCAAATAGATTAACCAACTCCCTAAAGAAACACAGCTACTCTAAGCCAGAGTTGGATTTTAAATGCATGTCTCACTCCAAAGGAAGTGCCTCAAATTCTAACAGATTCGCTGACTGTGTTACCTGATATTTGCATTCAAGAATTCACAGTTATGTGTGGAGAACTAGGCAGTTACTTTACTCAATATTAAGGCATTTTTCAGAGGACACGGAACTTTGAACCATCAGTAGCAAACAGATAGGAAGAAGGTTTAGGTTCTGAACACGGATGAATTTTGTGGTAATCAGAGCTACCCAACATCAGGGTCAGCACAGTCCCCAACAAGACAAACTTGAAAACTCACTTATTGTAGAGACTGCAGGGAAGGCTAGATGAAAGGAACGCAAGGGTCCTTCCAACACCAAGAGCCATCGATTTTCTCTCCCATGACAGGAGCCTCTGTAAACTTACATACTCAGAGGTTTTGTATATTCGTTTGATTACCCTCATTTCTTGTTAATGCCCCTTTGGAAAGGAGAAAAGGTGGAGTATGATGGGAGAGAGAAATGAAAGAGCCTAAGGAGATAGAGAAAGGTAAGAAAACTTACCTAGAGACCCAGTCCATAAAACTTCTTCTCTGGAAATTGTCTAAATTAATAAACAATTGTGAAACTTTTTTTTTTGCTGTTAAAGTAAACTTTTTAGAAAGGTTGGAAAAGGAAGGGAAAAACGGGGTTGGTGGCAGAGAGAACAAAGGGAGACTTACAGAATGAGAGCCCCACTCGCTGCCGTCGGTGAGCTTGACCCACTTGTCGGTGGTGGTGTCCATCTCCTGGCACTGATCGTTCTGAATCTGCAGGGCCAACACAACGGCTCATGAATGATGGCTGTATTAACTGTGTACTCAGCACAGGACAGGCTGCAGGACCTTCTTTCAATACGCACATTAAACAGTGCCCCTGAGTACCTCTCTGCAAGTAAGCACACCGTGGCCTCCAAAGTCTAAGTGACAACTGCATTTGAGGGAAAGGTTGTAGGTAAACCATTGTCATTATTTTTACAAAAAGACTAGCTCACCAAAAAGTAAGGAGGGGGCTGGATAAGGGAAAGAAGGAGCAAGCAGTTAATACTGAAAATCCACGTAAAGAGGAAAAAGTAGTTACAAAACTTACCAAATTGTTTTCAAAGCTTGCATTCACCACCTAGGCCCAATAGTATAAAAACTAAGTTTATTTTTTACAATATTTGGGGCAGTACAATCTTAAGTTAATAAATAAAGGGTTTTATTTTGTTTGTTTCCCTTCCCAAGTACTTAGTCCAAATGTATGGGTCTGTGACTACACTCAAAAGTCCCAAATTTTTATTTGAGGGTAAACAATAATCATTTGCCACACCAATTCAAATGGCTACAGCTAATACGTTTAGCACCAAAGAAACACTCTGTGCTTTCCAAAAAATTCTCCCAAAATGCCTGAGGTTTGAGACCCTACTCTTTCAGGTCTACAAAGAAGACGGGAACACCAAAAGTTAGGCCATCTTTAGAATAATATTGCACAATAGTCAGCAACAGAGTAGGGTTACAATAGGTTCTCTTCACCTACGCTACTTTCACCCAAATGGCTATTCCTTTCTTTCTAAATCATTTTGCTCCTTCATTCATCCTCTTGACCACTTTGCAAACAACATGAACATGTTCTCCACCTGAGAAATTTCCTAAAGACTTACTAACTAGAAAATAGATCCTTTACCATGCAAATACCCAAGAATTTCCACTACTGAGGATATTGGCTTTAACTGAATTCAATTATTTTATTTATATTATAAGCCTAATGGCTATTTCCATGTAAGTGTCAAGCCATTTTAAAACAGATATGGACCCAGCATAGACTTTTGGAGTCCTGTGTTTGGATAAGCTGACAGCTTTTTTTCAGGCAAAATCAGACATCATATGTCATCATGACCTTCTTTCTCCTGGCATTCTGGAGACCTGAGTTCCGTTACTCATTCTCAAAGTAATTAGCAATGGTATAACCTCGGTCCAGTCACTCACTCTTTCTAGGTTTCAGTCCCACTATTTAATAAGGGGGAGCAGAGCTGAACGCAAGTCCCACACCATTCTAAGATTAAACACTTTATTGTTTTAAATTATATAATGTCCACAGGAGCAACTGCATCTCTTGGTCCTCAGACATTGTCTTTCCATTAACCCTTGGCAGGGTGATCATGAGCTCCTGTCCCTCTGAATCAAAAAATCACAACCTATGAAGCTGAAATATCAGTAGAAGAAAGAACAGGACCTTACCATACGTTTTCAGTCTATAACCAGAAGAACAAGGGCATTATTGCAAGAAAGTGATGAAACTCCACGCCCCTGGAGCACCTTTACTGACAGCTCTCAAAGCACTCACTGGCCAGCACAAAACCAAGCACTTATTCAAACAATTGTATCATTACCTTGCTTCCTAACTTTACTTTAGTTTTACTAATATTGCAAAACTGTCCCATCAAATAGGTTACAACTTCACTCTGAGAAGTGTTTTGCAAACAAAGTGCAGCTTAAAAAGCACATCCGTTTGAATGCTGCTTAACGTCTTAAACTCATCAAAGGATATGAGATGAGAGCTTGGAGGGCTCCTTTAAAGGTCTGGTCACACAATCCACTTTACAAAAGTGAGTGCTGAGGGCTGAAAAGTTAACTTAGTTGCTCAATAACCCACAGCTGGCACTTGCAGAGATGGGACTAGGGCCAGAATCTACAGACTTCAAATCTAAGGTTCATACTTTCATCGAAAATTTCTCTTCCTCCCAAACTTTTGATTTAGAAATTCCCATTATCGAGACCAATATATATTTGTTTTAGAATTGCTAGAACACTTCCTCCTGAAATCTGTACCATAGAAACATTTGACAAGATATTTTGCCAGTTATTTGCACAACACGCACTTTTTTAAATATACGAGGTCTATCTGAAAACATTTTCTCACACATTTCAGTCACTGCCATGACAGATATTTGCCACATTAGCTACAGTCTATGTAAAATAGTTAAACAACCTTAAAGATAACAGCCAATTCTGTTAGACTGGTATTTTATCCTGTATTCTATAGTGCTATTTAATCTCTTGCCAGAGACATCAACGGTCCCATCCAGTATTCCTTCAGACGGTGCAAAACTGACAGGATCAGAAACACACATCCACTTCTACCTCTGCAATATTGCCCATGACTACACTTAAACAATTCAAATATTTGAAACTGCAGAGAGGAAGAAGAACCGTTTTAAACAAAACTGACATTGGCAAATACACTTTCAACAAAATAGCATCTGTAGCTACAAAAATCACAATTTAAAAGGAATCTTAAGGGAAATATTTGTCACGTAAAATGTCTACACCAAATGGTTGGTTAATCATCATAACCAAAAGTTAAATGAGTGTTACACTACAAGGCAAGTAAGTGCTCAGAGGTAAAGAGGAATTTTTCACCAGAAAATAAAATATTGTATAAAAAAGTCTCCTTTTAGTATCAAAAGGTTCGGTTAACACACACACACAAAATGGAGGAGGCATAAAGTATGATGGAAACAATGGACTCGGGTAAATTTTACATGAACGTCCCTTAAAAAGTAAACTTCAGAATACAAAAGGCCTTACAAAGAACTCAAAGAAGATGTTGTTGTCGACGTACTGGTACTCAAAGAAGACGTAACCTGACTTCTTAAGGTGCACAGCGTAGATCAGAGACACGGTGCAGTCATCACGGTTTGACTCTATGTAGTTCCCACGAGGGACCCAAGAAGAGCTGCGGAAACAACACCGAGAGGCATTTTAGGTCAGCATTTGGAAATCTCTTCTGTTTACAAGTCATGTAACTCAGATTCAAAAGTAGTTCCACCAGCAAGGCACAGCAGGGAAGACCAGAAGCTTTTCTCAAACTCCAAGGCCAACACCATTATGGGAAAAGATTCATTGCCGTATAGCACCTGACTTCCTAAATCTTGGTAAGATCAACTTGCTATAGAACTGCTATTTTTCACCAAAAATTTGATCACTAAAGAAACAATCACTAATTCTACTAGTCTTGGGTGAAATTGTTCTCTCAAATAACATCTGAAATTTTATGTATTAGCACATACATGGCAGTAGGGGGAAAGAGGCTCCTTGATATGAAAGAAGAAATAGTCCTAGAAAAAGCCCATTTAAAATGAACCTAAATAGATAGAGAGCAGGATGACAGCTAAAGGGAGGAGAAAGGTAGGGGGTGGAGGGACTAAGCAAAAAGGAAAAAGGACTCATGGACATGGACAACAGTGTGGTGACTGGGGTAGGAGGGTATAAGGAGACTAGATGGTAATGGAAAAATTACAATTAAAAAAAAAAAGAAACCTAAATAAAATATAGATCACAGTTTCATAGCATTAAAAGTCTAGAATTTTTATCTAACAAACAAGATGGAAAATTAAGAAAATACACTGGTGAACAAAATTTGCATTGTAAATCTAACCTTAAGTTAATGCTTAGAATTAACCTAATAATGAGTTATGTATCGAATTTTGGGGCAAAAAAATATTCCAGCCAAACTGTATGATAATACAACTTAACACACTTTTCTTCAGATATAACTTTTTACCTAGATAATAAGAGTGAGATTTTTCGCAGATTCTTTCCTTTTCTCTACCACAAAAATAATCTAAATAAGAGACTGAGACCTCCACATCCTAACCTGACTGACTACTACTGGATTTGCCCTTTCTCTTTAATCATCTACTAAACTGAATGAAATGCATGAGCCATTTTCAGGCACTGACAATAGGCAGTGCAGGACTGAGATTCCTGAGAGAAGGAAAACACATGAGGTAAGCCAAACTTGACCTTGGCCTTGTTCCTCAGGAAACTTCCCAAACCATGACACCAGGAGGTGGCACCCAAGCAAAGCACAGGGGTCTCAGTGCGCTGAAGAGCAGAAATGAGTGCTTGGGGCAGCTGAAAACGCTGGAATTGATACGCATGAGAATCAGAGAACACCATGGCTCTAGAAGTCCATAGAGTTTCTCTGTAGGTACTGGGCTTGGGGCTGGAATGAGTATGGAGGCCTAGCAGCCACTGAAAAGCTGAGGCATAATCAGAAAGGTCACTTTAATGGGAGTCATTGGAGCTCAAATCCAGCCAGGTAGGAAAAAACTTGATAACCTACTAGACACTTGAAATTCCAGAATTGCCACACCTTATAAAGGCCACCAACCTAGAGCAGGTGTCAGCGAACTTTTTCATAAAGGCCTGGAGAGTAAATACTTTTGGCATGCAGACAATCTATTTCTTGCAATACTTAACTCTGCCACTATAGCTCCAAAGCAGCCATAGACAATACATAAATAATGGGTGCGGCTCTGTTCCAATACAACTTAATTTGCAAAATCAGAGGGAGGGCTCACCAACCTAGTTTTGCCAACTCTGGCCCTAGAGTAAAGGTCATAACCTAGAACTAAGTGTGAAACCGATACAGAGCCACCCTAAAAAATAATAAAATCAGACCTGATGAGATAAAAGTGCTCTTCCAGTAGACAAACTGCCTGCTAGAACAAAATTCAATACTCTTTAGATGAAAAAAAAACTACTTTCCCTACATCTGAATATTTGCATTCCTAATGCCCAGGATCAAATAAAATTTACTAGACAGACAAAGAAATGAGAGAATCTGACCCTTAATTGAGAAAAAAAGATGTTCCAAAGAAACAGACAAGTAATTAAGACAGCTCTTACAAATATAATCAACATTAAATAAAAGATAAATACAGTGAGTAAATCCTATGTCCAAAAAATATTCTTCAAAAATGAGGCCAAGACTCATTACCAAGACCTCAGGTAAATAAAAGCTGATAGAATTTTTGAGCAGCAAATCTGTAAAAAAATAATGAAGGGAATTTTATAGGCTGAGAAAATAATACTAGTTGAACATCCAATCTATATAAAAGTGAGGGGAAAGAGGGAAGGAGGCAGGGAACATATCTATTAGCACAGCTAAATAAGTTCCAGCATCCTTAACTCATGGAAAAATGTTTGAGTTCCTTGTCAGAAGGTAGTCAGAGGCCTAAAGCTTAGTAACATGGCCCTGGAAAAGGAAATGTTACAGAGTCAACGCAAGGGAATAGAAAGGATTACAGACCAAAGATAAACATTTTGCTTTGTTTTTTTTTCAAAATACTTCCACATTCCTCCATCAGCATCACAGGCAAAGCTAATAATCTATTAGAGGTAGAAATTAAGCAAACGAGCTTTCCACTTCACATATTCAACCCACACTCTCTTATAGAAAATAATCAAGTGTCTAAATGAAGGCTACACATTCTTCCTTTCAAAAGGGAAAAGAAAAAATCAAAATTAACCATTAAAAATCAGAAAAGGGTTTGCAGATACACTACTGGCTTAAGTGTAGTTATACTTATAGTATTAGAAAATTAATTTGTTTTTATAATAGCTTTATCGTATTTTTGCATACGGTCTCTACTATGTCCTGAGAACAATTATTTTAACTTCATAAAGTTAAGCTACATTATTTGTAATGACTGTCCAAAAAATATGATTCTTTGTCATTAGCTTATCTATAATCCATATCAGTACCAAGATTATCCTCAACTTCTTTTTAGATAAGAGCAACTAGACCCTTCTCCACTGTTCAATCAAGATCCAAAGGAGCCTTTGGGTTCTTACTTGTTACAGCCCTCTGGCCTGGTGTCGGAAGGGCCAACCACCGTGTCCATGAATGTTGCAATGTTGGAAAATCCTGCTGGCAATTCATCCCATTCATCAAATTTGATGCCACTGCCCAAGGAGTAGGTGCCTTCACCACACTTACTGCATACCTGGTTCTTCATCTCTAGATACTCTCCAGAAGCACAGGAGAAAGCTGGGAGACAGAAGAATGTATAACCCATTAGTCACCAGACTCCCCGTCAATTTCCTCCCATTCACACTTCACCAGAATTCCTTTTGTAAAACTCTGTTCATGTCCCAACCTCATTAAAGCTTTCCAAAGTCTTCCCTATCACTACTTGCACTTCAGAACCTGGCCCCAACCTGTTTACCAGCCTCACCCCTTGCCCCAGCCTTTTCCAAGCATAACAACATTCATATCATTACCAAAATATTTCATCCTCTTTTTTGTTGCTGTGGTCTTCTTTCTTCAGAGATGCTGACCCACCCACTTACTGTATTTGAAAAACTCTCATTCCTAACTCAAAAATGATCCTCTTTATAACAGACCTCCCTGCCCCGACCAACCAGGCAGTTGGTTTTCCCTCCCTCTGCGTCCCTACAATACTCTTTTCATTATACATCCATTAAAGCAACATATATATATATATATATATATATACACATACGTGCACACACACACACGGTATACCTATGGTGTGTCCACTTATCAATTGATGTGAGGCTTTGAGCTTCCAGAAAACAAGGATCACTATTTTTGGATTCGTAATTGTAGCTGTCAAGTACTAAGTCCAAATAAAAGGTAGATGCATTAAGTAACCAAATATCTCCACTCTGGAACCATGAGCCATTTTTTTCGATACTTACCACTCTGACCTAGTCATTTCCAGAACCCACATCTTATTACTCGTGTCGAGTTTGCGAACTCTGAGAACTGTGCCCAGAAATCATGGACAATGTGACTGGTAGCTGACAAAGTTACAGAAAAGAAGGCGGTGCCTCGGCTCAGTCATTACTCATTCAATAAATGCAAATCTACGTCCCCTGAGTGCACGCCTCTGCGCTCTACGTGGTATTACTGACTCAGTCACAGCAAAGGGCTCCTAATCCTTTAATCGGGATATTACAGAAACAAGAACAAAATAAAACCTTCAAATTATCCGGCGAAGAAAAACAAATCTCCCCCCGGAGAGCAAAGCAGCAAAGCCTCACATTTAGGTTGATTCTTCTTTTAGAATACATTCGGAAACTTACCAAAAAAATTAAAACATGCTAGTTTTGAAAAACTAAAAAAAAGCTAAAACCCACACTCATCTATTTAACCAGTAAATAAATGCAATAAGATTTTTTTTTTTTCAGAAAAGCTTGAGATGCTATACCATGAACTTCTAATTCTGAGATCAGCGTCCTCAAACTAGTAAAATATAAGAAAATAAGGAAAGGTCGGGCACAGAATACTGCATGCTGGCTGCGCGGTGAGAATAAGAGGTCAGGTTGTACTACTTTCTGTGCCTGTGACCTTGAGTGAGTCACTTCACTTCTCCAGGCCTCAGTTCTTACCTCTGAAAAGTGAGATAATCATACTGTGGCCTCATACAGCTATCCCGAGAAAACAAAATACAAAGTAGTTAGCATAGTGCCTAGCATTTAATAAATGCTCACCACATGTAATTATTATCACCACCAGTACTAGCAACTGAGAAGCACAGTTATGAACTTTTTTATTTTACTTTCTACAGTTTGTAGGTCTTCTAGTAAACTGGTAATATAAACCAAGAGCTAATGTTACACTAAATCAAGGATCTGTACACTACAGCTCACAAGCCAAATCCAGCCACCCGCCTAAGTTTGTAAATGAACTTTTATCGAAACACAATCATAACCATTCATTTACATACTCATTTTATACCATAATGGCAGAGTCAAATAACTGTGACAGAGACTATACTGCCTGCTAAGCTGACAACATTTACTTTCTGATAAAGTTATCTTGAAAGTATAGTTCCGTGTCCAAAATTGAACTTTTAATAACAAGTACTATTTTATGACAAATTGTTATAGGGGACTCTAGAAGCTAAAAAGGAGAAGATTGTATTTGTGTTATTTCAGGGTTCATTGCCCCTGTTGAAATAATTAAGAATATCCCCAACTCTTTCAAGGGTGTTTCCTTGTCTAAGACCAGAAGGAAAACTGGGAAAGTTGAAAATGAGGAACTGAGTATTTATTACAGTCAATCCTTTCTATTTGCAGAAGTTGTATAAAGCTGTGAACACCAATGAATCTTGAACCATTGCTCCCATGGAAAACAGAGGTTTAGGCTCCTGCAAACCTCTCGTCAACATCTTTATTAACAGATTAATATGTAATCTTGTTTTATGTGTGTTTCAGTTTTAAAACATCTTATTTAATATATTGTTGATTCATTAACAGTGAATTTCTGGCCAAGAGCACCACAACTCATACTTGAATGAAGCTTACTTAACACATCAATTTTCTCCACAGGGTGCAGCCCAACCTTTTTGTACTGAAATGACTAGCCAGCACTTCAGTACTATTTTGAACAGTAAAATCACCAATTAAAAGCACAGAAATGCAAAAATCATGGCATTAACTGGATAGTGAAAAGAACCTTTGTTAACAATACAAAGAATGAAATAAGAGGGCAGAATGTCACCTTGTTCAACCTCAGTTTGTACCAAGTGGTCAGGTGACTCAAATTTTTACTGCCCTACACAACTCTACAAATAACTGTGGAAGTCTCATGTGTACTGATTTGGGGGTTACAACTAGAATGTATAAAGTGGGTGAATTTGGAAATATGGAATCCATGAGTAATGCAGACTGATGTATTCTTAACAGACTTGTGCAGGAGGAAATACTATGCCCATTGACCGAATGAAAAAACTGAGGAACAGTACATTTAAATAACCTGTTTAGAAATGTACCCAGTTAAAAAGTGGCAAAACTGATATCTCAATTTAGATCTGATTCTAAAGCTGGTGTCCCAAGAAAATTCAGTTCAAACAATTATGATAGTCAATGTAAAAGGGCAAACAAATTCCAAATGAATTCGTTATTATATTTCGCACCATTCTTCATTTCCTGTCTTGAACTGCTAAACAATGTTCACATGCATCATAAAGCAATAACCATTCCTGACACTCAGGTTTCTTGTGGAGTGTTTAATATATCATACCCAAAACACATATTTGTGAAATACTTTAGCAAGTTACTAACTTTTGTAACACTCAATGCTCTTGCCTGTAAAATAATATCTATTTCCACGTGTTGTTTTGAGAATAAATGAAATGTTCTACATAAAGCATTTAGCAACGGGCCTAGCATAAAGCACACAACAAATGTTAGCCACAACTTTGAATAACACAATTCAGGGGCCTGGGACAATGAGACTTCTGCCACTGGATTGATGATTTCATCTCTCCTCAGAATGATTACATAGTCAAAGTTAGTCAAGTGAGTCTAGGGACTACCATAATACAGGGAGCTGAAAATTGTGAAGTGTCTTTTATTTTAATCATTTCATACTCCTCAGTCTTTTTTTCCATCTGGAGTTCAGCTCCACAGTGACATGCCCAAGGGACCCAAGAGCCACACATTCCTGTTAAACACAACTCACTCCCTGGGATTATGTCAGCACCTCACTGTTAACCTCTCTGGGCGGTCACCAGCAATGACCAGATTTCCCTTTTCTGATACCTTCTATCTGAGCCACATCCACTTTCTACTTCAACATTGCTTTCTTGGTCTTCAGTTTGTAGTTGGATTTTTAAAGTTTTTATAATCTTTGGGACTGCACTCTTTTCATTGGAATGCATTTAAAATACAACATAAGACCCTTTCAACAAAAGCAGGATGATGAACAGTTATTATAAACTGGTGCTGTAACTGTTGTAAATGTGAGTTGACTATGTTTAACTTGAACACTTAGTCATTTCTAAAATAAATACTATTTTTCTTTAACAACCTTGAAATCCTAGAGTAACCGAATATAAGATAAGCAAACTCCAAAGTCCTGATACGAAAACAGAAAGGCCTTATTTGCATAAGGTCACACACTACTTAATAGGATTCTTAATCTGTGATTTCACAACATTTACCTAATCAACCAACTTCTTCAAGTCTAAACTGTAACCAAGAGGTCATGTGCTAAATTCAGTGTTCTTTTTCATGGCTTTATGTCTCTTCTTTTTTGCCATCTATTTCTGCAATGGTGAATTTACTAAAGGTTAAAATATGCAGGTATGAAGAATTGGAAATGGGAAAATGCCATTTATAATTATCTGTCACCAACTTGCAAATGGCTGGGATGACCCTCTGTGCCTCCATCCACATTCCAATGAGAATACCACTTCCTCTTCCTCCCTCATTGGACTGCTTACAGTCCCATGAGACACTGTGAAAACTACTCAGAACGTAAAAAAGTGAGGAGAAAGTCTAAAGCATTAATAGAACCGTATAACCACCCAGTATAACATACCAAATAATGGTTATTAAACTAAATCATTTATATGTTGATTATCACCTAAAATTTATGCCTAACTATAAAAATATCTGTCTTTACTCCTTCATCTCATGCTTTGAAAGGTGACTGCTATCAATTACATTTATTCATAATTCATCCATGTTGTGTTTAACTCAAGATTATTACTGAAATGTGTTTTCTAAACTGTAAACAGTAATAACAAAGAGTAATAAAAGGATATTCAATTCATTTGTGTAATGAGAAGATGAATTAGTGACCCTATACAATCTCATTATAGGTAAGTATAGGGATATCACACTATATTACATTAATTTATTCAAAAAATATTTCTGAAGTACCTAATATTTGCTAGGCAGACAAGGCTATTTTGGTAAGAAGAAACAACCCCTCCTACCATAGATCTTCTATTCTGGTCTAGTCTAGAATTATCTTCCTCAAAATAGATCACATTTACATTTCACTAAGCTATAATTCACTGTAAATATCTTATCTTTTGATCTATTAGCTAAATAAAAAATAATTACATACATGTTTGAGAAAACAATTAATTAAATCAATTCCAGAATTAGGACAAGTCATTATGTCTTTTCCTCAATTGTTTAGTTTCACTTAAATAAGATAAACAAGATTAAAGCTGTAGGCATTGCTATTATTGGCTACACAAGAATACTCTACAAACATTATTACTTAGTGCCATTAATGGCCATATAAACAGGGAAAATAATGCACAGTGTTTGGGCCTCAAAGCTGATAAATTTTACCTTCATTAATCACTTAGCCAATTCAATTATTATTATCACATAATTAAAACTTCAAGTGCCTGTCCTGATTCTTCTCACAGAAAAAAAAAATGAAGGTAGGGAACGGCATCTAAGGGACATGGAACATCGTGCTGAATCTCAGCTCTTCTTCCTCCCTCAGTGCTAGTGATGAGGAGAACACTTGACCACTGTCTTTTTAAGCTCTTATTTGTGAAGTTCCTAGAAAAGGAAAATGGCTTTTATCTCTCACTTTACAAAAATAAGTGAGAGAGGGAGACTCCAAAACAGTAATAAAAGGCTATTTCTTGCTGAAGTTCTCAATCACATTAAGTACTCTACTAAAATTTACATATTTCACAAGTTATGGAATCTGAGGCATGATTTGGTCGTCGAATAATTAAATCATGATATATAACAATACTTTAAACTACCAGAGTGAACAAAAGGAACTCTTCAGATTATCTGGTGCTAATCCTCCCCATATGGATCCCAAGGTGCCTCAGCTGTGTGACCTTGAGCAACTTTTCTGCAGTCGCTCCAGGCAAACTCTCCATCCAATAGACTTCCATGAACCCCCGCCCCAGGACTCTACCTTATAAATAGACTCCTTGCAGTACCATGAAACCAGAAGACTTTATTGTGATTAAGCTAAGAAAAACCCACTGTCCTCATCTGAATTGAAAAAGAACAGCATTTTTAAAAATTCTTCTTAGATGTCAAAAAACATAAGTTCTAGTGCCATCAGTTCTGCTTAGTCACATGAGGTAACATACAAGCTGCCGTATAAACTCTGAAGTGGCAAGATCAAACTGTTAGAACCAAATTCCTAAAGCCCAACCCTATCAATAATAATCTTTCATGTTTCAGTAAGACTTGGGGATGAAGTTGTAGGCCACAGAGATACAAAGTTTAAGATCAGAATTGTGAAGTTCTTTGACAGAGAAGGAAGAAAAATAATTTCATCTCTCATTTTATAAAAATGAAATCAAGGCCGGAGACATACAAAAAGGTACGTTAATACCAGTTCTGACTAATGTTCTCTAATTCACTGTCTCTGAAACAAACATTTAGTGAAAGTATTGCCTCTACATCTCTGAAAATGAATTTTCACCTCTAACATCCTTTCCAATGAATGGGTAGGACTATCCATTCCATCAGGTAGGACTGTGTAGTCATCACTGTGCTTCCCAGAGAGAACTCATCAGCCAGAAGATGTCCCCCGCCCAACTCTGCTTTAAAAACAATTAACATACTAAGTTTCTTGGCAGGAAAACTGATCAGCAAATTCTACCTAAGGTAGTTTTTACCTTTAAAACTAATATAAATGTATTTGACTATGGCTTTTTGACTTCAGTGTTTGATGGGACAGGAGATCAATTCCAGTTCATAGGGCATCAGCGACAAAGGGTTTATGGGGAAAAAATACAACAGTGAAGGTCAGGGGAAGAAAGCTGGTCAGGGTATTTGATGAGGTCACCAGTGGAGGCAGAACAATACATCTGTGAAATTAGCTTTCTCTACTTTCAATTATGTCCTAACACTGATTCTTATCCTCCTGAACTCTTCCTCTTAGAAAGTGTCAGTCACCCTCTACTTCCTGGTAGTCTTTCTGCCCTTGATTCTGCAGTTTTCAGGGCTGAGTTCTCTCATCTCCTGATAAAGCGCTTTTTTTTCAGAGCAGCTCTCTCAAGCGTAGCTCCCATCAAACACTACAGCTGATGAAAAGCCTGATTTGGAGCTGTTCTTTTAACAGTCTCATCTGTCCCTCCCTTTCACCCACTGCTCCTGTGTTGCTGAGCAGATTTAACTTCAACACTCTGCACACCTGGAACTCGAGGCATTGACATCCCAGACTAAGCCTATTGGGGACAGTGTTTCTGTCCTCTCACACATAAAATGAATTTTACAAATCTGATTAGATCTCTGTGTCTCACCTACAGAAAAGAAACACTGAAGTCAGTCTCTAATTTGAAGATACCGAATGCATTCCATCAACAAATATCCCAGTGTTTGGAGCTTTCTTAGGAGTCATGAGAGGGTTAGAACTCCTCTCCTCTAGCGAAGAATAAAACAGGACTCTGTTTTCAATTAAGAATTTCTATACTTGAAAAGAAATCAATATTTTTCTAATACATGTTAAATAAAAAGCATACTATATATATACACATATATATCCACATATATGTGTGTATACATATATATATCCAGCACCCACATTTCCTAGGCACAGAAAAAAATACTAACTTCTCATTGTTTATGATGATATAACTACAAATGTGCCCTAAATTCTGAATGTTGTTCTCTTACCTTTCAGAAAAAATATACACAATTAAGAATAAAATCTCCCAGACATGAAAAAGCTGAAGCAGCTCATCAGCACCAAACCAATACTACAAGAAATGTTAAAGATACTTTTTTTAGGAAGAAAAAAATTTAAATTATGAATAAGGTAATATTGCAAAGAAAAAAAGAAAAACACAACACTACAGAAAGCCATCAACATACGAGAGAGCAAGAGAATAAGAAAAAAATGGAGAACTACAAAAATGATCAGAAAACAATAAAATCACAATAACTATGCAACTATCAATACTTACTTTAAATTAAATGGATTAAAGGCTCCAATGAAAAGACAAATGGATAAAGATGATGTGGTGCATATACACAATGGAATATGACTCAGCCATAAACAGGATGAAATTTTATCATTTTCGACAGCATAGATGGATCCAGAGGGCGCTATGCTAAGTGAACTAAGTCAGACAGAGAAAGGCTAATACTATGATTTTACTTATATTTGGAATCCAAAAAAAATAAACAAACAAGGAAAGCAAAAACAAACACAGACGCAGAGAACAAAATGATGATTGCCAGATGAGATGGGGTGTGGATAAAAAGGGGGAAGGGATTTAGAAGTACCAATTGACAGTTATAGAACAGTCACGGAGCCTAAAGTACAGCTTAGGGAATATGGCCAACGTGAAAACTACATACGGTGTCAGGTGCATGGAAGACTTACCTGGGGCATCACTTCATAAGTTATACAAATGTCTAACCAGTGTGCTGTACACCTGAAACCAATATAATATTGCATGCCAACTGCAATTGAAATATAAACAATTAGAAAAAAGAATAAAATCTAAAAACAGATCATTGATCTATTAAAATGACCTACAAAGCAATATATCTGAGCCTTCAGATGACATGTTTTAAAAAATCTATTCGCCTATTTGCGATATTAGTTTGCATAACATTTCTGTTAAAAAGTAAATGTTAGGGGAGCATGCTGCCTCAAGAAGGGGACTAGCACTTGTTGAGCGTACACTGCAGTGTATTCCAAAGAGGCAGGCAGCACATGGCCCCCGGGAGTTGGACTGCCTGGTTTCAAATCCCCATTCTGCCTCTGACTGTCTGTATGAGGTAATGAAAGTACCTACTTCACCAATTTGTTGGGATGGATTTAAGCAAATACACGTGAAGCATTTGCAGTTGTGCCTTGTGTATAGTAAGACCAGCGGTTATAATTTTCATCATTATCATTACTATTACATTGTATTATTATATAATTAGGATTCCAAGCACTGTAGATTGTATTTATCACCTCATTTAGGTCCCTAAAACACCTGTGAATGGCTGTCTCCAGGTCAAATCCTTGGTGTGACACACAGGAACCTGTGAGATCTGCCAGAATCTCTGTCCCCTCTCTCATCCTTCCTGAAAGCCCGCCACTACAGATCTCACAGAGCACCCAGGAAAACCCAGTGCTGCCCCTAATCTGCACCTCTTCCCAGGTACCCTATGCCTTCAGGGTTCCCCTCAGAGATACTCAGAAAATTAACATGTATGACCCATTACGTATGGCATTTAACCCCTGACTCAACTCTAAGTCACGATGCAATTCTTCACATGAGCCTGCCAGGGCACAGATAATTTTCTATGGTCATTTAGTCTGAAGTTCAGACTTACACCTGCTTCACTGTGAATTTCTCTTGACTCCATCTGAGCAGCAGTCACCCCTCCCTCCTGAGTAAGAATACCCCAGGTATTTATATCTACCATGCATTTTGCCCCTATACTATAAATAATTTATTTACCCATCTGCTCCCTTATTAGAATGAAAGGTCCTGGAAGAGTGGAATCTTTTTCTTTTTTCGTTTATTTTTAGATTTCTTTTGTCAAGAATATAGGAATACTCAATAAATATCTGTTCAGTGAACAAATTAAAGCTCAATAAATAGCTGTGGATGAAATAATTTTCCCAAGACATGCATGTCAGTTGCAGACCTGGGGTTTAATCCCACCCTGACCACCCACCATGGGAAGCCTGTGACTGGACACCAACGCAGTGATGCTGCAGCTGAGCCTTGTAGAGCAGAGAAATTGTATGAAAAGAGTTAAATCCTAGCATAAATAACATGTAAAATTTTACTAAATTAGCTAGGCATGTGTGTTTAAATCTGTGTTTTCCAAAACCAATACCTGCAAAAATTAGCTAAAGAGGTCCAACTACACACTGGATAAGAGTCCTATAATAGCTCTGGCTGGTGTAGCTCAGTGGATTGAGCACAGCCTGCAAACCAAACAACCGCTGTTTGATTCCCAGTCAGGGCACATGCCTGGGTTGCAGGCCAGTTCCCGCATGAGAGTCAATCGTACATTGATATTTCTCTCCCTCTCTCCTTCCCTTCCCCTCTAAAGATAAATAAACAAAATCTTTAAAAAAAAAAAAGAGTCCTATAATAAAATACAACTGGGCCTGGTTGGGTAGCTCAGTTGGTCAGAACGTTATCCTGATACACCGAGGTTGCTGGTTCCATCCCTGGCCAGGGCACATATAGGAATCAACCAATAAATATACATAAATGGGTAAAACAACAAATAGAGGGTCCTGCCCTCCTCTCTCTTCCTTTCTGTCTTCAAAATCAATAAACAAACATTTTAAATAAATAAACAATAAAATACACTTGGGAAATCTAGGTAAAACAGAATGCAGTTAATGAACACTGCATATTCTATATATGTTTATTAAGTTTTTCAGAGATTTTATTTTGAAAATGTGTACTGCATCCCTCCATGAAGAAAATACAGCATTCACTATTTTCCAAACTTACTGGTATTTTGCCACAAAAAAACCTGACACACGCTTTTTGTTTGGCATCATTCCATGGAACAGACTGAGAGTGTGACATCTGACTGCCAGTCAGTGCCAGTGTGCTCAGGTTGCCCAACGGCACCTGCTACTATACAACTTCTACACAAATGAGACAAGCTCTGTGTCGACCCCTGGGGAAAAGCCTACATCTGCAAGAGCTATGATCCCATGAATCGTATCTTTAAATATCCCACCCAAAAAGCTAAAACCAACTCTCTTTCCATGAGATTCTTCCCCATTCAACTTCAAACTGAAACAAAAAATCTACTGATTTAAACTATCACCATTTCCTCTCAGTCCTGAAGACCCATCAAATGTGAGTTACAACTATAGATTTGAGAGAAACAAAGAGAAAAATAGCTTATTCAAGATTTTT
>PVKM010018684.1:0-24841 GCA_004027735.1 Carollia perspicillata | reverse complement strand
AAAATAAAATAAAGAAATAGTAACATATGGATAAAGCCAAAGGGGGTAGGATCAAAGGTGGGAGGTGGGGATGGCTGAGTGGGGTGGATGGGAGTGGTGGGGGGAAAATGGAGACGACTGTACTCAAACAACTATGTAAATAAATAAATAAAACTAAATAGTAATAATACACTATAGTAAGCAGTACACAGGACTCAAACCTACATGATGACTTAGGAGTCTGTGCTCTTAAACTACTATTTTACACTGCATTCCCTATTTAAGTATTTACTTAAGCTAATATAAACAAGATTTGCTCTTAAGTCAACAAAATTAAGTCTAGACAGGCATGAGATAATGTTAATGCTCAGACACAAATTATATGACTAAGAGTTAAGTCTCATAGGCATAAATATAGAATTTACCTTTTAAATGAAAATATCCAAATAATATGACAGCAGTGTGGTGTGACAGCACAGTAATGCAACACCAATTACCTCTTTATACAAAAGTAGTAAACACGTCTAACAAGAAAACTGGTTGTAGCATATCCTTGAATCTTTGTGCTTATACGCATCCAGGCTTACACTGGACCCTGTGAGCTTAGAACAGTGTTTAAAGTTAAAGTGACTGAGTCAATAGGTATAGTTATTTGATTTGGACTAAAAGTGTTCTGCTTTTTCTTAGCCACAGAGGCAGCTTTTAATTAAAGATAGTCATCTGTAAAGTGATATGTTGAGTTGGAAGGAAGGACTAATTTATTACTTGGGAAATGAAGCAAAAGGCTTTGCATACTATAGTTGCCTCTGGAACCTCTCATAAATTATTGTCTGGTGTATAAATTTTGCTCATAATGATGATAGATTTCTACAAAGCATGTTAAATTATAATTAATATAAAGCAGACTATTATAAAGCAGAAAATATGCAACACTTTTGTGGTTGAAACTTTAGAGTCATAGAATCTTCAAGTTTGATAAAAATTTAGGAGTGATTGTATTTTTTTTCTCATTTAATGTGGGCATCTTCCTGTAGCATCCCTGAAAGGTTACCTAGCCTGGCGGGAATACTTTACTGATGCAGAATCCGCTTTTCCTCTGGCAGACTCATGCAACATCGAGAGACACCGTTGTTAGGGGATCCTTTCCTACATGAACGGAAGCCTGCTTCCACGTGACATAGACTAATTGGTCCATGCCTTAGTTTGTTGTGCTGTTAAAATAAAATACTACAGAATGGTAGTTTTATTTTTTAAAAAATTATTTGTCACAATTCTGGAGGCTGAAAAGTCCAAGGTCATGGTATGAGCATGACTGCATTTGGGGGAGGATGCTCTTCCTGCTTATAGCCAGTGCCTGTCTCCGTGTCCTCACATTGTGGAAAGGGCTAGGAATCTCTCTGAAGTCTCTCTGACAGAGCACCAGCCCTATTTGTGAGGGCTCCACCCTTATGTTCTAGGCACCTTTCAAAGGCCCCAACCCCTAATACCATCATAAACTAGATTTCAACATAGAAATTTTGTAGGGGAAACAATATTCAGACTATAGCAGTCCATTTTCTGCCTTGAGAATAAAGCAGACAAAATCACTCTCTCATGAGCACTTTAATCTTATAATAGAAATAGCATTATAGGGCTGAAAAGGATCACACACAATACAATACATACCTCTTTTGCATACAAGGAAATAGAAACCTATAATTGTCATACACATCATACACTTTGACATTGGTAGTGCCACTATAAAACACTTCTGACTGACGTTGCCTGAGTCTTAGGTCTTTTTTAATTGTATTCTTGCATATTATTATTATTTTATTGTCATCATGTTACTCCCCCACACCATGTACAGTAAGATAATAATGCTTCATAATTAGCTCTTGACTGATCAAAGTGAAACAAGTAAGTTCATTTTGTTAGACTTTAATAATAACCATGGTATTCAAAGCAGGAAAATCACCAGCAGCTACATTTGTTTCCCAGGCAAGATTTAAGACACTCATGATCAAGAGGTGCCCACCCAAATCATCACAGCACTAGATGAAATACATTTTCTTAAAAATATACTAATTATCAAAAAAATAAAAGATGGTCTCCTACATGCATCAGAATGGACTAGAAGTGGACAACTGCACACAGGTGCACACAGCACACTGTTACCATTCTGTTTTCCAACTTCTCCTAGAGCATCTAAGTACTCACAGACCACATGTTTCACCGAATACTTCCCACCAGCACACCTGGATTACCACCTTCCCAGCCTCCATCATCAGATTCCTTGCCATTTGCTATCCAGCCCTTAAAAATGCTTTTTCCAGCTATGGCAACCTGCCACTTCTAGGGATTAGTTCCTGTATACATCAGAATGGGCTAGTTTATGCTATGATATCAAACAATGCCCAAATCTCAGTGGCTTAACATTAGCAACAGATTGTTTCTACTTCATGTTAAATGTCTACTGTGTGGTCCAGGATGCTTGGATTATCCTAGCCATTCAGGGAAAATGCATGTCAAGGGCTCCAGCAAGGCACAAGCTTCCACAACTGCTACCAAGAAAAAAGAGCTCCCTTCAATGTTTCTCATTGACAGTTAAAGGCTATTAACTAGATGTGACACATGCCACTCTCACTCAAACTTAAACTGGTCAAGTCATATGATCAAAGGGGACAGAAAATGTAATTCTGTTGCAAGACAGGGAACCGGCATATACGTGAAGCCTCAATGATGACCACGCCGCCCAATCCCTTTGGCCAGTTCCTCCCCTGATCACAGGAGTGGGCCACCCCTCATTTTTAAAAGCTAGTCCTTTGGAGAAATATCCCAAGATGCTTCCCATCAAAAGCATATAAATTGTGTCTGTAGAGAGTTAAAAAGCAGAAAGATAGAAGGTTAATATAAATATCGTATTACTTGTTTTTATGTATATGTTATTTTACTACAGACACAAGCGAGGGGAAATACATTTTAGTAGCCCCACTGAAAAAGAGAATAATGCATGGCATACACATGGAATATAGATTCCTAGATCTTCATGCAAAGGCCTGAGAAAGGGCCTTTGGAAGGGAAGTTCTGTGGATATTCTTCCCTTTCTCTTTGCTCTTCTCAAATACAGCCACAGTTAGTCTCCCCCAGATGCAGGAGCCACGTACTGTGGCCTCATCTCTGCACAATTGCAGAAAGAAACAGTAACCATTTTCTTCAGCGCAGAGACATCTATCCCTAAGAATGAAGGAAGAACTCAGCCACACAGCAGTTAACAAAATAGCTTCTGACAGGCATCTGCGAGTTAAAACAGCTACTAGTAAGAGGTAAGTTTATCAGAACAAAATTCCAGGTTGTACTGTTTAAACTGCTGCACATAGTCATATCCCAACTTATAAAAGCTTACTTTTATATAATGTCTTCTTCCCATAGATTTTTCATACTACTCTCTCTTTCCTTAATTAGGGCAAAACAAAAGGAAAACACCTATTTTGAGTGCATGACTCATAGCACATAGTATGTAAATTGTATCTTTTATTTCATTTAAAACCTCAACAACTTCAGTATTTTATCTCCCATAGCTAAAAAAAAGGCCTTTATACTTGCTTTTCTCTGAAAAGTATGAACATAAAGGAAGATTTCTTGCTTCCCACATAATTTCCATATTTAACTTTTTATATCAGATGTTCTTTTTTAAAAAAGAATACTATTGTCACGATAATCTGTGTAGAAATAGCTAAAATAGAAAAAAAAGTATTTTTAAAGCAACATTTAAATTCCCCTCCAGTTATTTTATACTCTCCATGATTTGACATATTACCTTGGAAAAATCATCTCCCAGAATTATCTCCTATCAATAATTATACAGAAACAATGACTACAAGAGTAAGTGTGAATTTTAGTTTGTTCTCCATTCAAGAATATTACCTGTCAGTGACTAATTAAATTATTTTAACCACATTTAAAATATGCTTCAGGTTGCCCTTTGGGGCTATCACATATGTCAAAAATAAACCCACTTGTACAAAAGAGATTGGTAGTATATACCTGAGTAGGAACATTCAAGGAAAAATGGACTAAGATGTTCAGAAAAAAATTTAGTATGAATTCTCCTCCTCTGAAACAGCAATTGCAATCAAGAGTAGCTCATGACAGCACCACAGAGGCCTTCAGGTGACTGCATGCCTCACCTTTGCAAATAATGTACATGTGACCTTGGTAACTGGCCACACTGAACGATAATCAATGGGCTGCTTTTGAACATAAAATCAATACCATAAAATGCCTATAAGCATAGTAAGTGTATATCGTTTTAAAAGAGACAGGTCATAAACATGTTTAATATTAGAATCTATCTCCTTTTAAATTATGATTCTTAAAACCCCCCATAGAGAATTCTGTAGGGTGGAACAATTTTCCAGAATCTCACATTCTTTTCAAGCACCATTATCTAAAAATGGATGAAAGATAATCATCTGGAAATTTGCATGTTGATATATGTACTTTTTGTTCTTCAAGAGGGAGTACGGTGTAATGATTAAAGACTAGGGCTCTGGAGTCAGAGGCCTGTGCTTGTAATAAGGGCACCTACCATATAGGGTTGTCAGGATTATATGATTAAATACATAAAATGTAAAGTACTTAGCACAATGCCTGTAGCAAAACATACCTTCAATAAACATTAACCACTATTATTATAATGTATATGATTTAGACAAGGTACATGGGGAACTTTGGGGCAGGAAAAAAAATATCGAGGTTAATTGCACCAGAAAAATAGCCCACACTTGACTCACAGATACAAGGTGTGAATAAACGTCTACAAAATCATATTCATTTTTATATTGAAAAATCTACTTTTGTTTACCTGCCGAGAAGCAGGTTTAAAATGCCCTATATCCCTAGCAACATTTAATGATAGTGGGAAAGTCCAAAGATAGCTCAGAGTGTATATTTTCCAAGTCCTTAGTTATGATGATTTTTCTTGCTTATACATAAAAAAGTTAACCGCCAAAACTAAATCCAAGAATAAATAGATGTTTTCTTCATTCCAAAAGGCAGGCGGGCAGGCTGGAATGCACCAGGCACAAGGCATCCTCCATCACAACCTCTCACTTTCCACAGGTCGGGCTGAATCACTGAGCCAGGCAGCGTCATGTGGTCCCGGGGAAAGTGCCCTTCCCGCTCTGCCTACATTCTCATCCTTTTCTGTCTAACCTTGCTCAAATACACATAAATAATGGTGCTGCCATAAAAAATGAAGCTCTACCAGTCATAACTGGTTTTTAATTGTGATGATTGGGCTGGGGATCGAATGGAAACTGTGTCAAGAAAGAAATGCCAATAAGCTAGAAATGATTTGTAAAGAGGTTCCTTCTCTGTATAACTTCTTCAAAAAATTATGTCAAATGTACTGGAAATTTAGGATTTCATGAAGATAGTTTAATATCACATTTCACTGATAAAAATTACAGCTTGTTTTTCCTGAGTTAAAAGCTTACTTCTGGTAAAATCTATGCATCACTATATTATCAAAAATTATCTCTTGTAAATGTGTATATGTGACAATACGCAAGCAGAAATTAATTCATAAAATAATTATGATGATTGGTCTTCATCATTTTAATGGAACACAGTATACCTTTATAATGTCTCTGCAGGTGGAATTCTGTATAGAAAGAAAACTGTACCCAATCCGAGTCCTTTAGTGAGTGAGGGGCAAGGCATCAGTCAATAAATTTAACAACCTCTTACCAGAATAAAATGATCCTCACGTTCCCTTTCTTCCAGAAAGCTCTTGCAGATTTCCCCCAGTCCGGATAGGGTTTGTCCTGAAGCATCATATCGGTGACCTAAAGCCATCAGAGAAACTCAGTTAGCACTTTCAGATACTTACATTCAGATTTAAATGTGTAGATAATTGTCATTTTATTGAAAATAAAGTATGCATTTTAACATTAGAGCATATGCAAAATAAAAATTAGAAATACATACATCCTTCAGTTAAAACTTTAATAGTTCATATTCTCCACATAATAAATGAGTTATTTAAGGTCATTCAACATGTCAAATATTGAGATTGTTTTTTAAACATCAATCAAGATTACCTTATAAAAGAAGGCATCATTAAGATACTATTAACCTCCCTATAGAAACAAAACATGTAATATATTAGGTACCATGTTCTTTCTAACTCAGCTAATGAGAAACTCTAAAGTCTAAATATTTCCAGCCAAAATATTAGCATCCCTTCTCTCCTGTTTTTTCTTCAATGCTACGTGAGGTGTGGCACCCGAATCGAGTTTTATGGCACATATACTTTAATTACCTCTCATGCTTCCACCTCCGTGCAATTAGCAATTCTATTCCTGCTTCCCAAAATGCTCTACCTTTCTCATGAGCATGCACAGATCCTGCCCAACTTCTGAGACCTAAGTCGTGTTACCATTGAGATGTCTTCACTGATCGCTTCAACTTTAGCTTTGACCCTTTTTCATGTTATACAGTATTCTCCACCTTTTCTTTTACTTACTTACATACACTTTTTCTCTCCACTGGGTTTTATCCTTGAAGTTGAAGATTTCTCTTTGTATCCCTTCCAATATCTAAGGATTGTTTATATAAAATACTAAAATATTACTCAAAGAGGAAATGACAAAATAACTTAGGACATTAATGCTTGTTTTTAAACATTCATTAACTAGGTAAATTGTACATTGTCAACAGCTCATATTAATAGTTGCAGCAAATGTCCAAAGTATCACAAATAGATGAAATATAAGCATCTTTTAAAAAGCTGATGGGAATGAAAAATGAATTTCCTTCTTTCTCCTAATACAGGAAAACATGTTTGCATATGTGTGCACGCACACGTTTTTTACTTTTCCCAGAAAGTCTCCTTTCCCTTTCAGAGAAGAGAACATTATTTAATTGATTATGATTTTATTTAATAATGCTCAAATTCAAATGAACAAGACAGTATCAAAATTAATAAAACTGATATGGAATGCCATACACTGAATAGAGTAATGAAGAAGTTTCATCACCCATTAAAATAGATTTTTCTTTTGCCTTTAAGGCCTTCACATTGCATTTAAGTGTAACTTCCAGCAATGGCCTGACCTGGAATGGGTAAGATTTAATCATTTGCGATGAAAGATTGCAAGTCAGTGCGCAGTCCCTCTGGACTGGTGACCTCTTCGATACTACCGGCCCTTCCTGCAGAGGGCGCCTCAATTCTCAAGCAAGCCCATCTGGCTGAGTGACACAGCACCCAAACAAATGGTACCCGGAAACTTCCACTGGATGCCAAAGCTTCACCTGCTCACTTAAGGTGCAATCAGAACAGTTATGGGTAAAAAGCCCAGTCTCCCAAACATACTTGATCTTAATTTTTCTTTATATCCTTTCTCAACATCATTTCTAGGACTAGAACTCAGCCTCTCTTGGTCAATGGGAATAAAAGCAAGTTCATTGACCTGCACTGAGCAACACTGCAGATTTAGGCCGACTCCGTCTAATTTAGAACCCACAGTGATTGTGTGTGATGCAGCTTCACTGTTGAAAGGATTCAACAACAATAAGTGGTTTTAATATAAACTCTCAATTTCTTGAAACTGTTAGTTACTTTGATAAGTATAAATGCAACTAATGCTAATTTTAAAAAGAAAAACACTTGTTTTACCTATTTTTAAAAGGAAACTTGTGTCTATTGATGGCTTTCTTGTCTATTTTCTTCATGACACATTAAAATGACAAGATGTTTTCTGACCCATAAATTGTGTCTTCAATCAAAAAAATCATGTTTATCAGAATAAGCAAAGAGAATATGATAGGATAAAAATTAATGATGAATTCAGTGAGTTACTAAAAATGAATAAAGACAAAAAATTGAAAAACTTAAACCCACGCATTCTTGAGCATAAAAAGAGTTTTGTGTCACAACTCTCTAGAGGAAAGAATTACTATTTTTCCAAATACAAGAATTTTATTTACTGTTCTTTTGTTACCCTCTAGAATAACAATCTCATGTAAAATTTTATTTTTATACTACCTCATGGTTAAATAAATAAATAAATAAGTGTTTCATGCTTTGCCAGCTTTTTAAAAGATTTGATTAATTCTGTTCAGCAATATTTACCTTGCTCCAGAAAGGGTCTGCATAGTAATACATATTTTCAAAGGAAAAGATGATTATTGGGTAAATTTTATTCAATTTGCAATGTTTTCTCCAGGGCACTTTCTGGGAAATAATTATTATAATTTCTAGGAGAAGAAAATCTGTTGCTATATGACTAATTATTACAGCAGCATGTTTTGTAAAAATGGCATTCAAGGATAAAGATATCCCAGGAAAATGGCAAGAGGAGGACCCCCCAAAAAAGCCCACATTCTTCTTCTGATGCTAGACAGCTGGTCTTTTTCACCCCTAGCTTTTAACTGTTTATTTTTAAGTCATATCATCAGATCAATGTCAGGTCACTTGCTAAATTGGAAGGAGCAGAGATAGTCATTAAAGGGATACATTCAATACAGAAAAATCCAATTAGCTTCTGCATTAGAGAAATCAAATTTGTTTCTGTTGTTGGTCAAGGACAGTCTTTGTGGGGAAAATGCAGGAAAGGGAGGCCTAGAAAGGATGCAGAAAGGTGGCTGTGTGCACAACTACAATACCAAATGTGTTGGTGCTTCTCCCACAGGAAGATTATTAGAATGTAAAATTGCACGTTGTTTTTCCTAAGCTGGAAGAAGTTTAACTCTTTGAATATCACAATCTTCCCCCTCCCCTCTCCTCTCTACTAGGTCTTTGCACAAAACTCAGAAAGAACTTCATGATGTCCCTACCCCACTATGCCTTGTCAGGGAGTCTTTCTCAGCAGAATATAAGGTATTTTAGTGCATGGGCATTGTCAGTCTGAGCGAAAACATGAGTGTTGAGATTGGAAAGTCAATGATGACTGATCTTTCCAGGAATCTACAGCCCCTCTGTGAGCCGAGCCCCCATGAAGTTGTGAAAACAATGACAGCACAATGACAGGAATGACAACTGTGATATTTTACATTTGCTATCGAGCTTCCTGGCTTATGAAGCTCTTAGATGTGTCTTTCTTAATAACTGTCATAGTAACTTTGCAAAGAAAGTCATTATTCTCCATCTTCCACTCACACAGACAGAGACATCAGCGAGGTTAGGTAACTGGGTGGGGTCGCACACCTGACGTGCTGCTGTGTCATCGGTGCTGGAGCCAGGAGGCCTGGGCCCTAATCCAACTTCTGTCTCTTACTAACTTTTCGATTTGGGGCAAAGGCATTCAGCTCTCTGAACCTTGGTTTCTTACCAGTACCTATGGGCACACAATACATACATACCAGCAGGTGTTATAATAATTATTTATGTGTTATTGTTTACCTCTGGAATTTCTACCCAGTTATTTTGCTTCATGTGACTATTGTGCTGAATAAGTGGATTTAGAGTCCAGCAACTTGGCAATCACTCTCCTCTCCGCTCTAAAGACAAGACTATCATAGTGAATGTTTAGAAAAAAGATAAAGATACTATGTAAGGTTAAAATATGTTCCAGTAAAATACTTCCACCAAAAATCAAAGAGAAGGGAGGCAGCCATGGAAGGTTGCAATAATCTAAGAAGGTTTCACAGAAGATTTGTGTAACGTGACAGAGCATCAATTTGTACGCCATTGTCCGATTTTGCCAGTCTCATCTTAGCTGATTACAAGCTACTCATATGCTGGAACTACATATACTATACCTATAGCCTTCTTTGATATAGTTTTATATTAAGCATGTGATATTAATGTAAAATATTAATTAATTAGGGGCATAAGGTCATAACATAATAGCAATAACCATGGCTACATAGAGCACCTCTTAAGACAGCTTTTATTCAGTGGAATATAATTTAAAAGAAGTAAGTGCTATTTTATTAATAAACAAGCATAAATATGTTACGTATATTAGTGAACATACATCTATAATTTTGCTTGCTATTTTGTGACTTCTTATTTAACAATACATCTTGAACATCATCCTACATCTCTACATATAAAGCTATTTAAAAGCTTCTTCTTTTTTATCTTCTACCCTATCTTTTTATGTGCATTTTTCTGATATATAAAAGGTTCCTATTTTGCTCTATTACCTCTACAATTAAACTTCATTTAATGTGTGCACTGACCATGTCTTCAGATTTTGCTTACTCCCGACTATGGGCATTGACAAGACTACTGAATTTCTGTTGCTTCTCCCTCTGCCTTCTTCCCCTCCACCACCCTATTAGACTTAGTATGTTATTTTTCCTGTTACATTTCTGACCCTTTGAATATCTTATATCTTTATTTTATTTATCATCTTTAAATGATCCCATCTTGCCTCATGTAAATAAGATGAGAAAATCAAACTTTATATTTTCTTCCACTATATATCATTTCTATGTTGTTGGACTTTGGGGCTATTTCTATATTTGGTCTACAACTAGAAGTCGTGCACTTCTTTTAACCTTAGTCTTGCAACTAAATTGACTCATTGATCTTTTCCAGTATGTCTGCTAGAGTTTTCTAACTACTTCCAACTACTTCCAGCTCTGTAATATATTCTTCAGGAAGGTTCATGAGAACAATGTAGCCTACAACCAAGCTGTTTAGTTTCTGTATACTTGACTGATAACTAGGCTCATTGTAAAATTTTTGAGTCCCAATTTTCCCCCCTCAGAACTGAAAGCATTATTTCACTTAACACTATTGGGTGACACCAAGGAGAAATCTGAGAAAACTAGAACATGGAAACTTTTTTCTATCTTTACAGGCATTTTTTGGCTTGGATGCCCTCAGTATTTACTTTTATTTTGAGTATAATAATTTTGCCAAGTTTATCTACTGTTGTCTGTCACTTTTCTTGGGACAATCCCACCTTTTAGTTTCAAGATTCAAGTCTTCATTCTACTGTCTTTTTAAATTAAATTTATTGGGGTGACATTGGTAAGTATAATTATATAGTCTTCAAGTGTACAATTCTATGATCTATCCTCTGTATATTGTCTTTTTGGAATCCTCAATTAATTGTTTTCTTTGTCATTTAGTTCCGTTCTTTAGAGAAAACAATTATGCATATGCTGCTTTTTCTCCATCTTCTGTGTCTACTCCCCTTTTTAAATTTTAATATTGCTCACTCAGTCATGTTCCACACTGATTATGGGGGTTTTGATTAATGTTTGTCCTACTTGAGAGTCACCATGTTCTCCCAGGAACTTAACTATGTGAGAAATAAACCTTTCCATACTCTCTTGATACAAGTGTGACATCATCATTCTAAACATCTGAACATATGTGGGGAGGGGTCCACCCTACGTCTATGGAGCAGTCACACAATAACATGCTCAGTACCATCTGACCAGTCGGGATTTTTTGGTGATTTTTTCCTCATGTCTTATTTGGGATCCTAACTCTTTTCATATTGGATCCTGCCATCTTCGGATGCAAACATATTCTCATCACCAAACAGCAATGCCAAAGACCTCACACAAATTTAGAGATTTCTAAGAGATTGTGTCAAAAAAATTTCAATGTATTCCTGAAACTCTACCTCCATGCATCAAAGGCTGATATTATATAAAGACAAACTGATGTTATAGAAATCCTTCATATAAAATATGGAGAAATTAAAAGATCCCAATTCTAGCATCTCTACTCTTAACAAAGAAGGAGACGACAAAATGTAAAAAGATCTGAAGTACCTGAATTAACCCTGGAAATGTACGCACCACCGGGATATCAATCAGTTACATGATTACAGGGATTTTGTCCATTTTGTTCTCACTCTGTTCCCATCATCTAGCATTGTATTTCAGTGTTGGCAGGCTCTAAGTAAATATTTACAGAATGCATGAATGAGTGAAAGGATAAATGGATGAGCCAAAGGGAATCAAGAGGAGCTTGAGGAAGGCTAGGATAAGTAGCACGCCCCCAGTAGCTCATTCAGTGTCGTTCATTGAAAGCTCCTCCAGCGATCAGTGGTGACACTGGTGCTAATGGAGGTGGGAGTAACAGTGGGGGCAGGAGTAATCGTATGGAGATGGTAGAGTATTCCTTTTCCTCTCAACCCTGTCCCTCCACTCCCTGGACAGGTAGAAAGACACAGATGTGTATAGTTAAGATTCTAAAAGAGGTGGAGATGGTCTTTGTTAACTCCTGGAAATTTTTAAAAAATCAGATATGATTTCCAAGAACAGGAATATTAAGCCTGAGATGCATGCTTACTCACATGATCTACGTGCATAACATACCTGCCTTATTATAAATGTGTTTATCAATGAACTAAGTAAGGACACATGGAAATCATGTTTTTAAATATATTTTATTGATTATGCTATTGCAGTTGTACCATTTCCCCCTCTTATTCCCCTTCACCCCATACCACTCCCACCAGCATTCCCCCACCTTAGTTCATGTCCATGGGTCACACATACAAGTTCTTTGACTTCTACATTTCCCATACTATTCCTAACCTCCCCCTGTCTATTGTATACATACCATTTATGCTTCTTATTCCCTGCACCTTTTCCCCTCTTCTACCCCCTCACTTTCATATGCCATATTCGTGGCACTGACAAATTGTGTAACAGAGGTGAGGGAGTTGGACAGTGCCCAGCCTGTGTATCCTTAAGTGGTTGTCCAGTTTTGTTGGTGCATCTGCATCCATCGTAGCATAGCATCATTTTCTTTTCTTCCCTCATAGGTCATCTACGTGGAAGCGAAGTCTAAAAATGTAGTTACTCAGCAATAGGGAAATACTGTGCTGTGAGGGCAATGTGTGTTTCCCCCCTTTTGCTGCCCGCTGACTCCCACCACACACATCATACCACATACACAGATGTGTGTATCCAGTCGGTTTTATACAACAGCACTTCCAGCTGAGACAAAGAAAGACCCAAGGTCCAACCAGAAAGGATTATGCATAGTCACAGAGGAACATTAGCTGAGTATGTAATTAAGTAAATGGAAACCATGGGTGAAAGTTTTCTAAATTACCTAGTGATAACCTTGAGTGAATTGCTACAAGAACTATCTGAAAATCACTGGCACACATATATTGGTGAACATAAAACTTGGAATGTGTTCTACAGTTTTAAAGAAGCACAACCAGGATTTCATAAAGCATGAATATTAATGCACCTGCTTATTATCTCCAATGATAGACTGCACCAGCTTCCTGAATGCATTGCACCTTATTGCTGGATCCTTACTGATTTACAATGAGTCATAGACTGTTTTACTATTGAGAGAGGAAATTGGGCATGCCTCAGAATTTAGAACATCTAGAAAAATATATCCAAATCACCTGAATACAGAAATATACACAATCAAAAATTACTTTCCCAAGCAAAGTCTGCAGAGTTTCAAATAGTGTGTTAACAAATGCAAAATAGATATGATGTGCCCCAGTACAATTTGCTTTCCACCACATTGAACTATAATTTAGAATAAATGAAAAAGTGAGAGTTGTTACTGATTTTGCTGGGCAAAAAGCCAGCAGAAAAATATTTATACCATCATCTGATATATTATTCCTTATGAGTGGCTAAATCATCAAATGACAGTAGCCCAATATTACGTGGCTGAACATTTACTTTTGTTTTTTGGCTTGAAAGAATGAGTAGTTTTCAGTAGGCATATCTTCTCTGTTTTGTTAACATAAATAAGTGATTAGCACTAGAGAAATTAATTATACAAAATATGCTAAAATATGATGTTTTTGTGACTGTATATATGAATGGAGGGTCAATAGGAAGAGAAATAAAGGTTATTTTTAAAAACTTGATTATAAGAACCATTATCCACCAAGGAGCCCTCAGAACCCAGAAAGAGTAAACATATCCTCAAAGGAAAAACCACTTTCAGGATTCCGGCACTCCAGCATTCCAGGTTTCTGAATGAAATGCCGAGTACATGCTGTCCCTAATGAGAGCCGAAGGAGTTGGCTCGGTCTCCCAGGCCCAGGACTACCAAGTCACCTGCCATTTTGCTTTTGTAATTATATTTTATGAAAATATTCAACCAACTCTATAAGGTGACAAACCCAAAGCCATGGGCTGTTAGGGTATTATGACGTTCAATTGGATTGATATTTCTACTGCTAGTAGGTCCAGGAAAAGACTGATAATCATCCATCTGATATAACCACCTACATTCTGTTTTCAGAATTTAAGAGATTATAAAGTAAGGGAACTACATAGTAATACGGTTTGTAAGTGAAAGCATACATCAGCTCTATGTTTTATCGTTGCCTGAAGACAGATAGAACTATAACGCTATGGACTGAGTGTTGCATGAAATAATAGCACTCTTAGAAATTCAAAAGCAATAACTGAAATGTGAACCCCTGAAATAAAAAATCCTGTTTACCAGCCTTCACTGTCTAAAAATAAAGCCAAATATTTTCATTTCAAGTACAAGTAAAATATTAGTTTTAGGGCATATTTTAAAAATTAAACCTAGTAAATATGCTTTTTCAAACTTCAGATTCAGCTACTTATTCAAGAAGTTTTCATTTGAATTATTTATAAATTTCATATATATCAAAGGGCATATCATGTATAAATAATACATGAAATAAGTAGATAGTAGACCATGTTCCCACGAGGTGCCTTAAAAAATACAATAAAGTCAAAGGTCTGGAAGCCCTCTCTGTACTTACCCCAAACACGCTGTCTACCCCACCAGAGGAAACCACAGCTCTGAATCTTGGATTTATAATCCCCATTTTCATGGTTTTAATTTGTAGTTTGATACCATCTGGGTGTAACCACAAATACAACAAAATATTGCTCAGTTAATATGTATCTTATATTAATAGTTTAAAAGAATAATATACTATGGTTTCCCTCTATTGGGCTTTTCTTTGCTCAGTGTTATTTTCCTGACATTTGTCTAGAGTGAAACACATACCTTTTATCTCCATTCCATCTCTATTGATTTTTTTTATTTATATATGGCTTCTTTGTATCTTTGTCTTTTAATCTGGATTCATCATATCAGGATTTGTCAATTTTATGAGGCTTTCAACATTTTAAATATTTTAATCCTCTATAGTATCTTTATTTTTCTTACATTACTCTCTGTTCCTATCTCTATTTCCTTCATTCCATACTTTTAGGACACAGGAAATATTCTTCTGGTCTCCACTGTCATTAGGTAGAAATCAACTGTCTGTCATTTCTTTACAGGTAATTCTCTGGCATTTCTTTAAAAATTATTATCACTTTTAATAGTGATATTATTTTTTTAATAATATTATTTTTTCTTTAATACTATGTAGTTTCACATTCATTTGTCTAGATACGGATTTTTTCCCCTGTTTTGAGTTTATTGTTATTTCTGAAGAAGGAGATTAATGCATTTCAACAATTAGAGAAAACTCTAAGTCTTTCTTTCCTTCAAAAAACTGCTGGGATTATATATCCTAAGAACCCTGAAACACCAATTCAAAAGAACCTATGCACCCGAATGTTCACAGCAGCACAATTTACAATAGCCAAGTACTGGAAGCAATCTAAATGCCCACCAATAAATGAATGGATCCCAAAACTGTGGCACATTTACACAATGGGACTCTATGCAGCAGAAAGAAAGAAGGAGCTCCTACCCTTTGTGACAACATGGATAGAACTAGAGAGCATTATGCTGAGTGAAATAAGCCAAGCAGAGAAAGATAAATACCATATGATCTCACCTATAAGGGGAACCTAATCAACAAAACAAACAACCAAGCAAAATATAACCAGAAACACTGAAATAAAGAACAAACTGACAGTAAGCAGAAGGGAGGAGGGAGGAACCAGCGATCACTTTAAAATAAATTCTTAGTGTGGAGTTTTTTTAAACCTGAGGGTGGTGAGAATTGGGGCCATCTAGTCACTTGAACAGCTTATGGTTATAAGTCTTCAGGAGAGACTTCATTTCCTCCTCTCTCCAGACCTATGACAAGACAACCAAGTTTCTAATGTGCCTCCCTGTTTTGGGGCAATTTTTTCCAGTCAGTATTCTCACTGTGAGTATAGCTTTTCAGAGTTCCTGGCTTTAGGCTGACTGTCCTGATTTGACAACACATCTTTTCTGGGCTCTCGTTTTGTCTCCTTTCCCTCATAGAAGTGTGGAGACAGGAGCCTTAAGTCCCTCACGATTGGTAGAAGTCCTTGGCCAATCACAGTCCTTCTCCTTACTTACCAGGGTCTGCATCACATTTTATTTTTGATCTCTAAGGATACTCTTTACTTTCCTAAAACAAAAAGACATGGTTTTGAAAATATTGCTCTTTTTATGATATGGGTGGGATTTTTAAAAATAAATATATATAGCCAAGGTGTTTGTATTTGCGGTGGTGGTGGTTGTTATTGCTGCTTTTTCCTGGTATCTCGTTCACCATATTTCCAGGAACAATTCAGTTTTTCCACAACTTTCCTATTATCCTCACTTTAACATTGTATGGAACATGGTGCTTTAATAAAGAATTCCAGTTTTCATCATTAAACCTAGAAAGCCATGATTAATATCTAGAAAGAATTGCAGAACAAATAAAGATTTTCAATAATTTTCAAAGGTGCACAGTCCAATAAACCCCATCGATTCTGTTTTGTTGTTAAGTCTCCAAGCACAGAAGCTGGTTGCCGTTGACAAATGCCTCCTTCTCTCCACCTCATTTCTACCTTTAATTAATCTGAAGCAGAGAAAAAGCTAATCAAATTTTCCCTTCATATCTTTGGGAGCTTAACACATGTTTAATGACAACCAATTAACACGCATTTTTCTTCATGATCCCGGTGTTCCTGCGTTCCCGGTTTTACAGAGTAGGAACATGCTCGGTGGAGAGGCTGGTAAGGGGCCGAGGTCCCAGTGGGGCAGAGCCAGGATGCGGAGCGAATGCAGGAATGCCCACTCGAGTCCAAGCTCTGAGCCAACGTACCGTGTGCCTACTTTATTAATATTCATGATGTTTTACTCCAATGAATAATTTATCATCTATTTTCAGGATTTTTTGTGGAAACGTATTTCATGCGCTCAGTGCATTCAACCAGTACTTCGCTTGCATTAAGTATACAATAATTTTCCGAGCACTCTTAGGACATCAGTTATTGTGCAGCCATGGCCATTCAGTGCTGGGCAAGTTTGATGACCTTCATCCAACAAATGGAGAAGCAGACACGGAGAAGTTTCAGGCGTGCCCAGAGCCATTTAGGACTGCAGCCCAACTAGGCCATCTCATTCTTAACCCTCTTCCCTCATTTACACTTGCACTTGAAAAATGACAATCACCGTATGAAAATAGTGAGCACACCAGGCATCCAATATGTTCTGGAAGACAGAGCAATCAGAGAAGGAAGCATGGGATCCAATTTGGGGTATAGGACTTGGGAGCTGCATGCAGCCCCCTGAAGACTCCACTGCTGGAGAGGGAATGGGGCTGATGTGTGATCGCCCTTCTCTCCCAAGCCCACCTCTCACACCACTCTCCTCTAAGAATAACTATTTGTTATCTGAGCATGGTTTATAAAAATGAGGGCAAGTGCTGTATTAAATCAGGAAGATTAGGAAGAAACTTTTTGGAATGACAAGTTAGGAGCAATCTTACCCCTTATACACTCATCTTCATGCTTAAAATGACTCTGATCATAAACACAATCTGCATCTCTTGATTCTTATATGTAATCATGGGATTTAGAAAATGTTTATATATTTTATGTGCTTATTAAATATTTTCTGTTTTAAAGGAGGTTTTGGGGATTTTTCCCCCACATACTCCTTTACTTACAGGAAAAAAAAAAAACTAAGTTGCTAGTTCTCCTCAACACAAAGCAATGTTCAATTCCCGAAACCCCCAGCACTAGCTGTGAAGCTCTCCCCTATGCACTGTGACTGGCCTCAGTTTGTTCTTCTTACAATGGGGGTGGTAGCCCTGCACCCCTCCCGAGGCTGTTGTGGGGCCTTGTCATGGCTAATTTTATCTGTCACCTGGACTGGACTAAAGGAGCCCAGACAGCTGATGAAACATTATTCATGAGTGTGTCTGTGAGGGTGTTTTCCAAAGAAATCAGCATTTGATCTGGTAAAATGAGTAAAGGAGAGTGCCCTAGGACTGCTGGGCATCATCCATTCTGTGGAGGCCCTGAGTAGAACAAAAAGGCAGTCGAAGTGCAAATTTGCTTTTTGTTTTAGCTGGAATATCTATACTCTGCTGCCAGTGGACATGGGTGCTTCTGGTTCTCAGGCCTTCAGACTCAGACTGAATTACACCACCAGCTTTCCTGGGTCTCCAGCCTGCAAACAGCTTATCATGGGATTTCTCTGCCTCCATAATATTGTGGGCCAATTCCAAGAATAAATCAATATATATCATGTTTGTTCTGTTTCTCTGTGAACCCTGATACTATTTTATTTTTATTTTTAATTTTTTTAAAGATAGTATTTATTATTTTTAGAGAGAGGGGAAGGGAGGTAGAAAGAGAGAGAAACATCAACGTGTGTTTGCCTCTCACACGCCCTCTACTGGGCACCTGGCCTGCAGCCCAGGCCTGTGCTCTGACTGGGAATCAAACTGGCCACCCTTTGGTTTGCAGGCCAGCACTAAATCAGATGAGCAACACTGGCCAGGGCGAGATACTATTTTAAATAATCCAACATGTAAGATTATTATTGTAGAAGGTGAGCATATCAGAGACCCTCCCTTCAAAGAATTTAGAACCAAGGAGTAAAATGTTCTCATCAATTTGACGCAGAACTGACAGAACAAAATGTCAACTGAAATCATTTTACTATAAGCCTATCATCTCTTATCCAAAAGTTACTGGGGCAAATAAAGTTACACATTTTAGAATTAGAATTCTTCAGTTTCTAAACAGGCAACATCATACACAAACAGTTCATCAGGTACACCTCCATAACTAAATACATTCACGCTTCTGTAACAAAACAGGACTCAATACACTTGCTGGGATAAATAAAGATCACAAAGAGATCGTGTCACTTCAGATCTGGTTTTGCCAAAAACTGAACGAGGGTAGGGCAGGTTCTGCCACTGAGTAAGTTGTTATGAAGCCTTTTTTGTTGTTTTCAAAGCTTTTGAGATTTCCGAATTGCCTATGAAGAGTTATAAATCTGAGGAGTGTTCAACTGAAGTAATTACTGATCTGTGTCTTACTCCATATATTCTCCTCATTGATCTAGATACTTTTCTAGACCCTCACCTAGAATCTAGATACATAGGTTCCCTTTCTGTGGTGCCAAGAAGCCAGCAATGGGTGTCAGAATCCCCTGAAGAACATTCCTATCTTATAGCGGCTGGGCCTCGCCCCAGGGCACTGAGACCCTGTCTGGACGAAGAGGAACCCGGACTTGGTATTTTTCCAAAGTTCTACACATGGTTTTCTCCACACTGATCCAAAGAAATAATATTTTTGCTTTACATCTATGTGGCTTAACAGTATAAGAAAAATCAACAAGAATATTTCATGTAAAACTAACCACTCCCCAAATCCAAAGTTGTTTTTTTCCAAAATCTTAGAGTTTTGGATGCTATAGTTTTGAAGCATTAGGAGATCACGAAAGTGGGTTGCCCACTTTATTAAATTCTTTGAGTGGCCTTTTTCATTATGACTTTCCCCAAATGGATACTTGTATAGTTCATGCAGTGTGCACGGCAGACATGGCCCAGACCTTGGTCTACAGCTGGTCCTGTTTGTCATCCCTGCTCACTTAATTGAGCAATTTAATCAGTTTTTGGCACAAGGCCTATGAACCTTCTGTCAGAGAATCATGCTTGGTTGCTATTCCCTTAAAAACAGGTAAACCCACAATTTCACACATTTTCAGCCATTTCATCTAGCATGTAATTCCCAAGAGGTTAGGAGTAATTATTTAAACTCCGGATTTTTATTTATAAAATAAACCTAATTTTTCTAACATAACTCTGCATCCCCGTACAGCGACACCGGAAAGTCCGCTCTGACAGCCTCTCCGAGCTCTCCCCTCACGTGCTGCAGGACAGCAGCACAGGGCTGCTTTCCTTTGCTCACTGCGGCCTCTGGACCGTGCGTCCTTTCCCTCCCACACGGCAGACCTTCGAGCACTGCGGTTTCCCGGGACATGCCTGCTGCTACCGAGGAGTCGCAGGACTGATTTTACTTTACCTCTCAGGTGTAGCGTGCTGTCATAGTCTTTTATACATTGTGGACAGGTTAATAAAATTCACATTCGTGATAACGTGAGCCTACGGCAAATACCTTTACTCCCCAGAGCATACTACCGTACAGAAGCAAATCTACACTCATTTAGCATCTCAAGCTCATCAAAGCCATTCTCACAAATCTACATATGTTTTTTATGGTAACAAACTAATCTTTTCATAGGGTAGAGAGAAATACCATTTTCTGCAATAATGCTCGATTGAAGGAAAGAATCCCAACAAATAGATATTTTAAATAAATATTAATAATGCAAAATAAGTCCTTTCCTAATTATGGTAATGATGTGGATGGGCATGGAAATCATTCACTCTTTTATTTCATTAACATTTAATAAGAATAATGTAAGTGCTAAAGTGCTATTCTGGATCTTTGGGCTGTGTTAGTGAAAAACAAAAAATATGACATTTAGATTCTAGTGGAGGAAAATGTTAAATAATAAGCAGGTTACATAACATCTTGTGAGATGATGAATGACAAAAGAAAAAATGAAAAAACGAATA
Source organism: Carollia perspicillata (assembly GCA_004027735.1). Classification (NCBI taxonomy): domain Eukaryota; kingdom Metazoa; phylum Chordata; class Mammalia; order Chiroptera; family Phyllostomidae; genus Carollia; species Carollia perspicillata. The sequence continues at coordinate 4,133 of PVKM010018684.1, read as the reverse complement.
TGGTAAAACAAACAGGAGGGCAAGGGGGAGATAGTGGCAGAAGATGGAGGTACTCAGGGCGGGTAACAATTAAGCAAAATGGACCGCATGTGGGAGATGCTCACACAAAACAGAAAGCAGCAGGAGCAAGGAGGCTTGTCACCGGTCCCCTCTGTTTATCCACTGCCCTCCAAAGACAAGGGTCGAGGAACACCTAACTGGTCAAGGCTGATGAGGAGTTCCTTGGCCCCCTGGCCCCCAGGGACCGCACAGTTAGGGCTGAGTTGCTCTAGAAACCATGTCCATCTGCCAATACTCTCAGAGTCTGTCCTTTCACCAAGATAAGGGACCCTTGAATCAGCTAAGCAAGAAAATGGAATACGAGTGAAAGCAGCAGCAGAAAAACAATAAGGACAAGTGAATCTGATTAGCAGCAAAAGGGCAAACAGAAAAGCAAAGCCAAATGGAATATGACCAGAGTCATTAAAAGGGAAAACAGAACAGCATGCCTAAAAACAGAGGAGCCCAAAGCAGGAATAACTGAAACCAGACATGGAGATGGAAGTGGCTCACACTGGCCTGGTAACTTCATGTGATCTTTAAAACCTGGCTCTCTTTGCCTTCCTGCCCCATAAAGTGTCCCCAGCCATTTTACTCTATTCCATAGCTTCCTTTCAAACATTTTCTGGAAGGGGCTTTATATGCATCTTCCTCCCCCAAATACTAGGTTGGATTCTTTTACTTATCTCTTTAGCCATTCCAGACCCAACTAAAATAAGGATTTAATTTCACCAGCTGCCTCTTGAAAGAGAGTTAGCTATATCGATTCTTCTTCAGGCCTAGCGGACAGACCGATCAATGCCAAGTAAATCATTGGCTAAAGCTCCACATGAGTCAGTTAGGATCTTACAGAGGATCGCTCTGCTCAATACTTGTACACTGCACCCTGTACCTGAAGCAGCCATCCCCCAGAACAAATACTAAAATGGGGTCATTTGAGGGCAGCAGATAATTAAGCCTCGAATATTAGGGCATACTGCTTTGCCTGCGAAGTTGCTCTCTTCTTTGTTTAATTCTATTTATAACCCAAGACTCAAGACCAAGCACAAACGAAACACACCCGTTTTCCTCATTAGACTATGAGTTCTTCCAGGTTCAAGGTCCCATCGTATTCACCTTGAATTCCCTGCACCTTCTTTGGCACATAGTACTAATGCAAAACACGCTACTGAGATGTCTTCACTTCATTCAGGGCTCAGCACTGAAAATATATGGCCCCTCCTCCCCAGGCACCATCAAATGTTTAGTAACTGATTAAGCACACAAATAAATATTAGGTTAACAACATGAGGTCAAAGGGGCATAATAAGAGAAACTGCATGTAGTCAAGATTACTCTTACAGTATATAACCTAAAATAATAAGCAATAGAAAAGCAAAATTTCTGCTTTGACAACTGCATGGATCGAAGGAACAGAAGAAAATATTAAAGATCATGAGGATCTTGATTTTTCTCTTATTTATCCCTCTTCATCTAAATTAGACCAATGTGGGAGGAAATAAATATGCAAATAAGTGGTCTACAATTAAAAAATCACATATGTATTAATAATTTTAAGAAATTTCCCTAGTGAGAGTGCATTTGTGCAAGAAACAAATATGTACTAGAGAACTTGACTGCCTTGAGAATGGAACAAGGAGCATGCCTAATTGTGACATTATTGCTGATTAAGATCATTATTTTACATATCCTCCAAGGTTCTCGCACTTCTCCAATCACTCCCAAGGAGTACGTTAGGTATGCTTAAAGCTAGGGTAACTCCTTCAGTCCCCTGGAGAACCATGACCAAGCCGTATCCCATGAACTGAAATTTTGACGTGCTTCCCAAGTGCTGAGCACACACACGTGGGGTACTGATGCTGTTGAGAGATTGGAGATGAAACTGATTTTGCTTTTTCTAGTGCCATTATTATCTAATTATTTTTTTACAAACGTATAACTTTTGTTTCTTTTAGTTTTCTTCCACAAAATCATTACAAAGTGAAGGATGCTAAGGTAGCTCTTCTATTAGGGACTATAAAATGAAACCTCTTGGATATACAATGTGTGGATATACAATGTAATCGAAATTATGTTAAAGTGAGCAGAGGTTCTGAATAGAACTAGATTTTCAAAAGCATATGTTTCTTACAAAAATAGGCTATAACGAGAGTAAGTCATTCCCATTTCCACCTACCTACCGGGTTCTGTGTTCAGGATGACACGTTAGAGGGTGTTTGGCAGTGAGCAATTCACACGTGCGTGTCTCCACAGTCTCTGTGTCTTTCCCTGTGCATTTAACAGCCCAGCATATTTGCAAAGTTGGCTATCAACTCAACAAACAAGTTGTAGAGTGAAGGATACCTCTCTCTAGACTAACATTTCTTGGTGTGCCAACCCTCGGTCTCGGAGGATGAAGATATCCTGATCGCTCTCATCGAGGCATGAGGTTTAGTGGGAAGGCAAGTCAACAGGGGTTCCCCGACTCAGCTGTCGGTGCTGGTTCAGGGAGGGTGGGGGCTTGCCATGCTGTCTGTAAGAGCAGATGTCAAAAAATCCTAACCACACCTCATTATCACCACTCCCAGAGGCCCTTTTCACAAAAGTGGAGGTTTTGGCAGAGATTCTAGTCAAATCATCTGCTCATCATTCTGCATTCCGCCTGCTGAAATGCCCTTAGGAGCTTCTGTTGGATGGATATCACTTTATGTCTCAAACTGCTGCAGAACATCCTGGTGACCAGCTTTGAAAGCGAGGCTTTGTGTTAGAATGGGTGGAAGGTGGCATGTGAGAAAAGGCAGTAAGAGTAACACTGTAAGACAGTAGGAGTTAAAATGTATATAGTAGGTAGGTCTGAAAATGAGCAAGAGATCTAATGCACTGCTTTATCTCAAATATTAACCAGATTCTTTTCTGTCGTACATCATGTTAAATAGCAGGGGGCCAACCATCAAACAAACAACACCAAATCCACGATTTCATACATCAGAGACCCTTTACCCGATTCGGGGAAAAGAGTGCCAGGAAGTCAGCGGGCCATTTACAGCACATGATGGAATACAAACTAAAACACAATGCCCTAGTTGTATCACGCGAAACAGGAATTGTACCGATTAGTACTGCAGCACTAGGCTGTATGTATACAATATAAATTCACAACCATAAGCATAAGTTCAGGAAAAAACACTTTTTGAAAAAGCACCTTTCTCCTAAGTTTTTATATGATTAGTAATTTACTTTTCTCTTATAGTTTTATGGCTTACTTCTCCCTAGAAGACAAGCAGGTGGTGAAAAGTATGAAAAATAATTTATAGGATTAAACTTAAAATTAGAGAATTTTAACCACCATTCCTTTCCTATAAATTGGCAACAATAATTATTGCCCGACTTTTCTGATGGACATGACAGGTCAGCTCACTGAGAGAAGCCCGAGAACCCCTGTTACTTCAGCCATTGTCTCATGATCACGTCTGGCGTGGCTCCAGGGGCCGGGCACTGTCATGCGCACTGAAGGTGTGAAGTCAGACCGGATATGAACCCTCATCAGAACTTACTTAAGGCTTTTTAAGAGGAACATACACAAGCAAATCACTGATTTCTGGTGCATAACTTCAGTGATAGAGGTGTGCACAGGTCACTGAGGTAGCACAGAGCGAGAGCAGTTAAATCAGACCGAATCCTATCAAGGAAAACGTCCTGAAGGAGGTAACACGCTTATTTCAGAGGATGAGTAGGGGCTACTTGGAGGAGGGAAAAAAAAAACATTTAGACAAAGAGAAGAGTACAGTCAAAGGTTTGGATACTTGGCACAGGAAGTCATGCTTAAATATGACCAAGACTCTATTGGTTTTCTGTCTTTGGCTGTAATAAATTAACACAAATCTAATGGCTTAAAACAACACCCAGTTCCTAGCTCACAGTTGTGTGATCAGAAAACGAGGCATAATCTGGCTCTGCTGGTTTCCTAGGATCTGTTCCCAAGCTCATTCTGATTGTTGGCAGGACCCAGTCCCCTGCAGTTTTAAAACTGAGGTGCCCATTTCCTTGCAGGTTGAAGTCTGAAGGTCATTCTCTGCTTCCAGAGGCCCCCTGCTCACCTGGACGCCCTTCCCCCA
>PVKM010018683.1:0-24839 GCA_004027735.1 Carollia perspicillata | reverse complement strand
CAGCTCCTTGAGGTTTTGTTCCCTGGCGGTTGTCATCAGTTGGGCTCAGATTAACTCATGAACTTCTTAGCAGTTTGGATGTTTCTTACGTTGGCAAGAGACACTTCGTTTTTAAGGGCAGACAATGAAATACAGTCATGTGCTGCATAATAATCATGTTCCGGTCAACAATGGACCGCATACACAGCCGTGGTCCTGGAAGATCATAGTGGAGCTGAAAAATTCCTTTTGCCTAGTGACATCGTAACATCTATGTCACGTAATGTGGTGATGCGTGACTCACACGTCTGTGTTTGTGGTGATGTTGGTGGAAATATACCTACTGCACTGCCCACCATGCAAAAGTATAGCACGTACAATTGTGTACAGTACCTGCTATGTGATCATGATAAGGAATGACTATGTTACTCATTTGTTTATACTACACCATACTTTTTATCATTATTTTATTCTACTTGTAAAAACATAGTTGGCCATGTCATGCTGGCAGCAGCAACATACATCTCATGTTGTTGCATGTCTTGATTGTGTTCTTCTCTCTTGTGCTTGATTCAGCCCCATGCTGTTTTGAACAGTAATATGCTGTGCATGTTGTATCCTAGGAGCAAGAGGCTCCTAAAGCCGGGGTGTGTGTGTGTGTGTGTGCGCGCACGTGTGTGTAGTTAGGCTGTGCCACCTAGGTTTGTGTGAGCACACTCTGTGAAGTTCGAATAACTAAATCACCTACTGGTCACATTTCTCAGATTGTAACCTCGTGGTTAATCAGCACATGAATGACTGGGTTGGAATTAAAATGTATTCTCCATATGAATAGCTCATGATTTTTAAACAGATTTTATGTATTGAAAACTGGAACGCTTTACGAATTTGCATGCCATCCTGGTGCAGGGGCCACGCTCTTCTCTGTATCGGTCCAGTTTTAGTGTATGTGCTCCCCAAGCGAGCACAGAACAGCGCACATTTTAAGAAAAGAACTTCATTTAAATACTTGTTATTTCTTTAAAGACAACACATTTTCTGCAGAGAAAACGTGAGATTAAGCAGAGATTAAGTCTGAAGGATTATGAGTAATTCAGTTTTTTTTTTTTTTTTTACCATACTGCCTTCTGAAAATGAGCAACGGAAACAGATCAGCCCAGTGAATGGGTGCCGGCCATCAGCAACCTTCCCGGGCATCCCAAGGCAGCGTTCCACATGGCCTCGGGGAGCTCACTTCACGGAGAGACTGAAACCCTGAAATATTTTCTCCCTAGACAATCCCAAAGAAAATTTTTGCACGAATGCCCTAATGGTGAGCCAAGCCTACGCTAAGGCATCGCCTATTTAAAAGCCTCTTCTTCTCTTCCTCCAGGAGCATTTGATAAGAGACTAGAAAAGTGCTCAGAGAAATTCAAACGAAGGGAAGGCAGCGTGAACAGGCCACGCAGAGGAGGCAAATAAGCACAATGAGGACTCAGGGTTATAAATACTTTTCTCTGAAATCTCTTCCTTCACTCTGGTAAGAATTTCATTAGCTGAGCCAGTTAGGTTGTAGCCATTTAGGTTGTTGCTGTGTCGACACCAAGGTTCTTTCTCAATTATTCTTTCAGCCCCACACTCCCTTGAGCGAAGCTTCATTGTGTATAGCATTATAATTTACAGATAATTTTTAAAGCCACCTGTAATTCCCAAATGTGAGGATTTTGAACTAGTCAATAATCCACATTATAGACAAGAAGCAAAACATTCTGGGTGGGCCGCCAACATTGAAGTCACAAAGTTTAAGGTAAAGAACCAAAAGACTTGAACTCACCCTCAGGGTGCTTCTGAGCCAAGAGGAGAGCAGTGTCTCCTGGGGACAGATGCGAGGCTGTCTGTATGCGAGCAACCTGACACTTTCCGAGGGAAATAAAGGAAGCAGGGAGAGGGAACCATGTTTGCAATCTTGCTCCCTGCTATTTACCTTTTCGGTATTAAGAGCATGTAAGGGGGAAAAAAGGAATGTGTTAATAAGAAACCAGAGATTACAGTACATGTTTCCAAATTATGCAAAACAAAGTCTTAAAAACACATCTGGGAGGTATCATCCACCAACCAAACTGCCTCATCAATCTTGTCTAGTTTATAAATCTTACCCTGCTTGGCTGTTTCTATTGCTAAAACATGCTTGTGAAAAATGTTTTTTTCATTAAATTTAAAAGCTCCAGTTAAAACTATTGCTCTGCTTCTTTGAGGTGCCATAATATTATGAACATAGAACAAAAGCGTCTCACTTAATATAAATCCCGGTAACCATAGAAAATTCTTACCATCTTATCCAGAGTTGAAGTATTATCCAGAATACTTTAGCTGAACAACAGCCCCCCAAATAATTTATGTTCATGACATTTGCATGTAACTCTTTTAAAAGCAGAGTATTGGTCTTAGTATAACATTCTGAGGAGAGTACGTGTTGACTCATTAAAACAAAGACAAGTGTGATATCCTTTCTCCGATCATTTCTGAAGAGTCCTGTATTTACTATTTAAATCACTTGAGGAAGACCGTGAGTCTGAATGCTCTGCCAGCCTCATTTAACCCTGTACGCTGCTCTGCTCCTTCTGCGCTACATCTTCCATGGGGGAGCAAACATTTTGGACCACAATGAACAAGATGTTTATACTAGTAAACTTTCTGACAGCGATTAAAAAGAGACACTCATTCCTGTTCCTGGAAGAAAAAAAACCCCACCTCATTCACTTTCCCCTCAGCTATAAAATTCTATCACTTTGGAATCTCAGAAACATTTATTTTCCTTCTCACACAAGCGAAATCCCCTCCTATCCATGTATAGTAAGGGTTACTGTCCGTCCCTCTCCAGTCTCAAGGCCATTTTCCTCTCTTGGGTATTTCCTTTCAAATTGCATTTCCTGTGACACACACAGAGGCATGGGTGTGTGGGCATGCACAACGCGCATGCCCAGCCCAGCACACACACACACACACAAAGGCTCAGTTATCTCAGTTTCTCTGTGCCGCCTCACACAATTGAAGATATAAATAAATGCACTTGGTGAAGACCTCGTCAAAAGAGGTGGCGCCATGAGAATGTCTCAATGAGCTTCTCACACAGGGAGCTCAAAGTGGGAGTGACAGGACGTTGGGGTCATGGCGACTTCTTTAAATAGTGCCTTGGTCAAGCTCAGTGAAACAATTCCCTGTTCAGGGAAGCACATAGCGTGCTCCCGTGGTTAGTGCTGACCTGAACGAGGTCTGAAGCCTAAAAGAAACCATATTAATATGGGGCAGCAGACACCAGATTTTCTGCACCATTTCCCTCTCAATGAGTGCAAATGTATTTCAAAGAGCAAAAAAATGGATTGTCTAGCCATAATTTTTTTCCTTGCCTGATAAATGAATCAACTAGGTGCTAGCTATTCTTTATCGAATGAATGTCCTCAAAAATCAGATGATGTTGATTTCAATAGCAACAAGACACTTCACAAAGGACCCTTGTTCTAGAAATGAGGTCATTTGGACAGTCTTTCCATTAAGAAAAAGCCTATTTTGCTTTCAAAGGTCGCCTATTGGGGCAGGAAATCCACCTTTCAGTCAGTGGACTAACATCTGGCCTAAGTCTTCTGGGCTGCAATATCAATTTCCTGGTCTAAATAGAACACACATGAAAGAAAAAAGTTGAAAAATACCCATCTTCATATGGTGAAGAATCCTTCAAAGTAGCATAGATGATAAGAATTCTCAAAAAAAAAAAAAAAAAGAGCCACTCTTTAGTGATCAACAAATAAAAATAGTTAAAAAATATTTCTCTCTGTAATACTTATGGAAAGCCAAAATTAAAAGGCTGAAGCTAAATGGTAGCAAAGACACAAATTAACCATTCACTGGTAAAGCTATAAATAAATCTACTTTAATCTAGATCAACTAATCACCATTCATGATGATTCATTTTTGGCTGGGCCAGATTTGCTTTTGTACTAAGAGAGAGAAAAAGAAGCTTATTCACTACATTAAAAGAATAAAACTTAGACAAATGGAAGGTTGTTTAGCCAACACAGGAAAAATAACCTTTTAAAGCTGAAAGTGCCATAAAATGTTTAGTGTATAATTCTTCTAAATAAGCCACTCAATTTATACTACTTTTTCTATTCTTTGAGAATATGCCATGATTTTGTCTAGTGTTTCTCCTACTGGTTGAAAGTAGAGAAACGTTTTGTATTCATTCATTCACTTATTATTATGCAACAAATATTGATGGCTGGATAGTGTCTGATATCACATTAGGATTTTTTTTTGGTCTTTTTAAAAAATTGTTGTTCAAATACAGTTGTCTCCATTTCCCCCGCACTGCTCCAAGCCACCCCAGCCATCTCCACCTCCCCCTCCATCCTACCCCTCTTTGGCCTTGTCCATGTGATATCACATTAGGTATTGACAAAAGACATCCTTGGTTTTCAGGAGTATCCAGTCTAGTAAGAGCTGGAAAAGTAATTAGTCATCACACAGACACAACAAAGAGTTGCTCAGAGGAGGGAATGGCCTACCTGGTGAAGAATGAGAAGAGTTCACCAAGGAGGTGACTCCTATTAATGGTTTCAAAACCACACAATTCCCCTGGCCAGTCAAGGAAGTCAAAGAAAAAGCATTCAAGACAGAAGGAAAAGCCTGGAGGATTTAAACAAGTGGGCAAAGTCCTCGTGTGGAGGGTGGGAGAGGCTACGAAAGGCGGAAAGCAGTAACAAGAATGGACAGCCCTACAGGCCAAGCTAAGTCCCTTTTGGAGGCATGCTTTGCTGTAACTCCGCCTCTTTCTCTTCCAATCAAGGACGGAGAGCAGAAATGCAGGTGTGTGATACATTTTGATTATGTCCTACTAGTTACATGTGTGATACAAACAATCTGGAACTGAGGAAGGTTTCGAGCCGGGAAGTGTTGAGCCGCCCGATTTAGGTTCACGTTGTAATTAATGGCACTGTGGAGCCTAGAAGAGGGTGAAATTTGAGACAAGGCAGTTTGTAAGAGTTGTGCTATCCATCTAGGCACGCGGTCACAAAGATTCATGGCGGGACACTTCAGCACGTGCAGGATCAGTTCCGGCCGATCCCGCACCGCGTCTCCGGCTTGATGTTCTGTTCTGATCCAGCACAGAGCGACCCTGGGAGGCTCTTATCTACTTTCCCCCATATTCCTTATATTTTGTATTTTCTGTTTCTCTTTTTTGATCAGTGTATTCATTTTTCCTGCAATACTCTTGCTTTCTCCCAGCTTTATTGAGATGTAGTTGACCTATAACATTGTGTAAGTTTAAGGTGTACAACGTGCTGATTTGATACATTCATTGTGAAATGGCTGCCGCCATAGCATTTGGTAATGCCTCCATCACATCACATAATTACAATTCCTTTTCCATGGCGAGAACATTTAAGGTTTACTCTCTTCTAAGTATACACTACAGTATTGTTAACTACAGTCACCATGCTACACATTAGATTCCCCAGAAATAATTCATCTAATCATGGGAGGTTTTATCCCTTGACCGGCATCTCCTATTTTCTCCACCCCTAGCGCTTGATAACCACCATGCTTCTCTCTGTTTCTATGACTTTGGCTTCTTTAGATTCCACATATAAGTGATGCCATATAGTATTGGTCTGTGTCTGTCTGACGTAGTGCACTTAGTATAATGCGATCAAGGTCCATCCATGTTGTCTAAAATGGCAGAATTCCCTTTCTTCCCCATGACTGAATTATATGTATATAAAATCTTTTTTATCCAATCGTCTGTCGACAGACACTTAGATTGCTTTATGTCTTGGCTATTGTGAATAGTGCTACAATGAACGTGGTAGTGCATTTATCTCTCTGAAATCCTGTTTTCGTTGTCTGTGGGTGCACACCCCAAAATGGGACTGCTGGGTCATATGGTAGCTCCAGTCCGAATATTTGAGGAACTTCCATATTGTTTTTTGTAGCGCCATTTACATTCCTAGCATCAGGGCACAAGAGTTCCCTTTTCTCAGGTTTCTTTATTTTTTGAAAGAGACACAGGTGTTTACGATGGACAGTAAGGAGTAAAATCCATGGTGCAAGTAAGAATGGAAACCTGGGAAAAACAGGGCTTGAGAAATGACACAGTGTCTGAGTGAGAGTGGATGGCAGGCACTACGTCAAAGGAGGAGAGAATTACAGGAAGAAGGGAGTGATCAGCGGTGTCCTACAGTATAGAGAAGTCAGCAGAAGCATCAACAAAATGCTCATTTGGCTGGAGTGGGGTGCGGGGTGCCACTGGTAATCTTATTTGGTCAGTGGAATTTCAGTGGCATGAGGAGCAGTGGAAGGCAGATTGCAGGGGGTTGAAGAATGGTGGGATCAAAATGATGATAAGGGGAATCATAAGGTTTGAAGAAGGGTGTTTAAGAATATGAAGGTGTTGAGCAAACTTATTTTTATTTATGTGTTTATTTATTTTAATCCTCCCCCAAGGGTATGTTTATAGATTTTAGAGTGACTGCAAGGGGGAAAGAGAGAGGAGAGAGAGAGAGAGCGAGAAACATCAATGTGAGAGAAAAATATCAATTGATTGGTTGCCTCTTATATGCACTTTGACCGGGGATCGAACCCACAACCTTTTGGTGCACAGGATGGACAATGCTCCAACCAACTGAGTAACCCAGCCAGGTGCTTGAGCAAACTTACTAGTTAAGCAGAAAGTAGAGAAGGAGAGATTGAAAAATTTAAAAGAGCGTACTACTAGAATAAGATCCCAGGGGCGATGATGGTGTTGATGATAAGTTACATTTTTGAAAATTTACTGTTTCTCTTGAGGCCAGATAGACTACCCCTTTCCTGTTAACACTTTTTTCCCTACCTGATAATACAACAAGATGACTCAGATTTAAACATTCTAAGTAGCTATTACATTTTAGTCACATTTCCCTGAAGCTATACCCAGACCATCTTTAATGGATTTTAGAGTTTTTCACAGACTCCTGATTCATACATTTCAGATACTTCAGTTCAACAAGTGTTTACTAAATGTTTGTTCTGTACTAAGAGTAAGTCATACATCCTGATCTTGATGAGCTTAGTCAAGTGACAGAGCTATTCTCAACCCAGTGTAAGAAGTGAATACACAAGTCCTCCGTGAACAGCAAGACTAGGGAGTCTTTGCAGCCTAGAAGCATCATGGGAGACTTCCTGCAAGAGGCTCCATCTGAGTTATTACGTCTTGAGGGAGGAGTCAAAATCAGCCAACCACATGAGGGCTAAGCTGGCTTCAGGCTATGAGAGCAACAGGAGCAAAGGCACAAGGACATAAAAGAACGTGTTGGAGAAACCTGAAGCTCTCTGTTTTAAGAAGCGCTAGGTGGTCAGTCACACTGCATCATGCATTCTATAAGCTAAGCAGGTTAGTCTCAACCTCTGGAGGAGCTCATACTTTGCATGTTGGTGTTCCCTAATTTCCTTTCTGAGATGGCTAACCTTCACTTTATTTCCAGAGCACACGGTGTACCACTGCCAGTCCCTGGGCTGCATAGGTTACTCTACAGTTTGCAATAACAGAGTGTGCGTGAAAAGACACGAGCACATTAGGGAGGGTGCAAATTTTTGGACACTTCACTGATGTGCAGGTCACACCTCCCCAAGGTCATGCTCATTTTTTCTTTGTCTCTCCAATATTAGTATTTTGGGGCCACCCTCCTCGCCCCCTTGGTGCTTTCTAGCAGTGGTACCAATCAGCTGTATGGGAAGATCTTGTCCCACGTCTCCCCACCAGCTCTGAGATCTGGAGTAATTCATGCTCTTCCTGGCTCTCGGTGTCTTTAACTCTAAAATGAAGAGGGTAATAAGAGATAATTGAGGTCTCTTCCGTTTGTAATACTCTGTAATTCTAAGAGTGGGTGTTTAGGCATAGGAATTGGCTTATGGAATAAAAATAAGGAAGCGTTGAGGCTCTAAAAGTCTGGGGGGCAGGAAAGAGCCTTTCCCACTTAGTGGAAGTCATCCCTATAACGGCTGGGTGAAGCCATCTGGAAGATGACCCACGTAAGAACTGCTTTACGCGGGCATTCTTGATGAAGCTCGAGTGTCCCTCAGTTCTCCAACTGGAAATCAAGCAGTGTCTTCACAGAGGCAGCAGAGGAATGGGACTGATGTAAAGAAAATTATAATTGTAAATTAGTCCAAGATTAAGAAATTTGGCAGGATGCATCAAAATCTGTAAAAATGTTCATATCCTCTGACTCTGTATTAAGAATCCTGGGAATTTACCCTAGTAAATTATTAGAAAGAAGTAAGAAGCTCTGTGCTTAAAGGTTTATTTTAATTTTTTTCAATTACAGCTTACATTCAATATTATTTTGTCTTAGTTTCAGGTGTATAGCGTAAGGGCTAGACATAGAACTTACGGGCTGATCCCCCAGGTAAGTCTAGTACCCACCTGACACGGTACATAGTTATCACAACATTGTCGACGGCATTCCCTCTGCTGTGCTGTACGGCCCCATGACTGTCTTGTAACTACCAATTCATGCTTCTTGATCCCTTCACCTCAGACGTTTCTTATTGCATTTTTTTTATAATACTGAAAATTTGGAGCAAAGCTTCATATTTCACAAGTGGTCAAATAAATGATGATATTGATAGAATAGTATCTCCTGATTGAAATGTTAACATAGCCTTGTCTGGTGTGGCTCATTTGGTTGAGTGTCATCCCACAAAGCGAAAGATTACAGGTTCGATTCCCGGTCAGGGTACCTGCCTGGGTTGTGGGTTCGGTCCTCCACCAGGACGCGTACAAGAGGCAACTGATTGATGCTTCTCTCTCACATCAACGTTTCTCTCCTTCTCTTTTTCTCTCCTCCCCTGACCCCTCTCTCTCAAAAAATTTTTTAAAAGAAAATTATAAAAAATATTAACGTAAAGAACATGTTACTGCATGGAAAAATACCCTTTGTGTGAGAAACTTAACTCAGAAATCAAGAGTGCACATGCACAGTGGTGAGAAGAGAACTTGCAAATGAGCTATGTCAGTGTTTGCAACACAGTAGAAGGTCAAAGACTAGTTTCTGAACAAATACAGAAATAAATGTAAAATGAAAACTGGTGATGCATTAGGATGGTGGGATTTTGAATTAAATTATCATCAAAAAACTTTCTTTAAAAAGATTTTTTAAATGTACTTTTAGAGGAGAAGGGAGGGAGAAGAAGAGGAAGAAAAACAGCAATGAGTGGTTACCTCTCGCACGCCACTGGGGACCTGGCCCACAACGCAGGCATGTGCCCTGGCTGGGAATCGAACAGGCGACCCTTTGGTTTGCACACTGGCACTCAATCCACTGAGCCATACCAGCCAGGGATGAGAAACTTTCTTTGCTGTTACTATGTTGTTAATAATAAACACATTTAATGCTAATAGCTAACGTTTATTAGGTGTTTACTGTGTATAGACACTATCTCATATATTATATATTTTGTAATGTTACCTATTCATCACCTTCCAAAATACGTTCATCGGATACTTTTCCACCTCCATATTCAAGTCTTCGTGGAGCCAAATTCAATGTCAGCCAGACACAGAAGTGCTCTACGAGTTGAATGAATGAGTGGATGCCTCAGTGAAGGAGAGTGGCAGAGACTGAAGCCCATGGTACTAGTGCCTTAGGCCACAAGGTCTCCAGTTGGAGACATGGGCAGAGAGTCCCAGAACTCACTCACAGGCCTAGACTCTCTACGTACATAACCACAAGAACTGGTAGAATTGAGTTCCTGAAGCCGAGAGACAAAGAAAGAGTTCTTTCTTCTCAAAACCCTGTCTCAGAAAGCATGACCTTTTACATTGCTTATGATAATTCTCGAATGCCTCGCTGTTAAACAATGGAATGTGCTGTGAAATGTTTACATATTGTAGTATTTCCCAAAAGGAACAAAAAAGCCTTATGGCCAATTTTTAAGGAATGGAACCTGAATGAGTCCAGCATCCAATAAAAGCAAGCAGGAGCTCTGCGGATTACAGTTAAAAAAGGGTTTCTCGGGATTTCCTCGAAGCTCCTTAATAATAACAAATATTCAGGAACTACCTCTTTTGACCCACCCATAGTGTTTAACTTTCCTAGTTTTGCAGGTCTGACGATAAACATAACATCACAGATTAACAAGAGCTCTTTATCGGACCGAACTTTATCCTTGGCTTAGGCACACCAAGGTGCTGTGCAGACCATTGGAATTGCTCTTTGGTATCCAAGAGCATTATTAGCCTTTGGTCAGCAGCTCAAGCAATTTCACCCTTGATTTTTCTTGGATGCAGAATCTACCTTCTTTATCATTCATCTCAAGCTTTTCCATGGAGAGACACTATTTTGAAAGTTGCTCTGTGCTGTTGGCTATTTCTCCTGATTCCTTCTCTTTCTGGCTGACTCAGGAGGGAGTTCGGTCGGCCAGGTGCCATGTCTGATCACTGTTCCACTCCTCCAGGCACAAGTGGCAGTATTTTTAAGCACAACAACTTTGGGGGGTTTATTTCAGGAGCTCCTCCTGTGACTTAAAGAGCCTCACTTTGATCTTTCACACATACAAACACTCAAGATACACACCTCTGCCCATAATTCAATCGTATCATCTCCAACTATACCAGAGCTTGGGCACCTCGGCAAAGCGAGAGTAAATACTGCCTGAATCAATCCAGCACAGGGGGCTGGTTCCTCCTGGAAATATTTATGAAGGAACACCAGCAAAACATTTCATAAAACCAGCCATGTCAAACGCCACTCTCTCTCTCGGTATATTAAATGTCTAACTTTCAGTGCCTATAAGAAGAAAAATTGAGAGTCAAAATGCACACTGCCCAGCCTTCCCTGAGAACTTCTTCCTAATCAGAGATGCATTCTGGGCAAGCCAATTAATCTGGGCACCGTGCCCTCGAGTGGGCTGTGTGCTGCTCAGTGTTAATAACAGCATGACATACATCTACGCCCTGTACCCACTGAGCCTGCCCCTGGCTGGAATACATGAAGTTCTATTTGTGCTATTATCATATCCTGTCTAGACTGAAAACAGCTACAGAGCAGCTTCCTTCGTATTCAGTGAATAAAAAAATAAAGCGTCTGTGTTGCCCCGCACTGCCCCCGCCCAAGACTCTGGTGGGTTTCCACTCAGCCCCTCCCATCTAACAATGAGAGGAACAGAGGGAAGACCATGGAAGCTGCTTCCAACTGGAACAACCTAGATAAGAGTAAACTTTGTTGCTAAATAGTAAACATGGTGATCTGGCTCCAATAACATTATATTTTAAGTCAACTGCCTGGAAAAATAGTGGAAGTTGAAAATCAAGTTAGGCAGAAGTCACGTTAGGACTCTGTTTTGATTCTGGTTCGAAAATACTGGTGTGCCAGGAAACCACTGAACAAAAGGGTTACTGTGTCCTCAGAGTGGCGCAGGGCAGAAGACTCCGCTCGTCCACACGGGGATTCTGGAAGGCAGAAAGGTCCGGGCTGTGGCAGGCTGTTCTGATTTCTGACACTGTGACAGGCCGAGAGAGCTCTTACAACCAAGGTAAGAAAATTCTTGAAATTCAAAACAGCTTGAATTTATATAGAAGATGGTCAATCAGTGGGGTTACTTGCATCAGAAAAACTGAAATTGTCCATTTTAGGGTTAATCAAAGCACCCAAGGTAATGGTTGAGCACATGGGCCTTGGCTTCAGACGTACCAAGTTCAAGTGGCCGCATGTGTTCTCTAAGCCTCTCGCCTTCTTCAGTTATAACACGTGGCTAGTGATGGTGTCTGCGGTACAGTGTCGAAGAGAGGGATGAATGAACCTGGCGCTATGAGCGGCACATAGTCAACGATCCACAAAAATATATCAGCTACTTTTATTATTATTGTGTGAGAAAGCACTTAACATTGATAGCTACCCAAATAAATGACAATAGTGGTTCTAAAGATTTTCATTTCACCTCTGTTTACTACTAATAAATAGTGACCCATTTAATCCCTTAAATGTTTGCAGATAATTAACGGCTTGTTAAACAAGTCGTCAACAGACTTGGGGCTGAGAGGACAATAAGAATAAGAGGATTTCCAAACCCGGCCCCCCTTTCTTGTCCCGCCTCCTGACCTAAGGACAGAGGAATGAACGATGTTGGGTGGAGAAGGGAGAAGAACAGCAGAAGGAAATCTATTTCCCAAATTTGTCCGAGGGCCTAAAATGAAAATGTATGCCATTGATTAGAGGGAAATGACCATAAATGGCTTAGAAATAACCCCTAGACTCGGCACAAAATAACACACTCCTCGGGCCCAGTAAATTCCTCATTACCATATAAATTGTTTTCCAGTCTGATCTAATAGGATATGATTAATAATTGGGATTTGTTTTCTTCCAAGAAGCTGCGTGATTGAAGGCAACCCAATACAGTTTAAAAGACCATTCCTAAACTGATCAGGAAAGTGTTTTCTGCTTTGTTGTGCATAAACAAAAGTATTCGAATTAGAGTGCAGGGTCCTCGTGGAGGCCGAGTGAGGAAGAGTGTGGCTGCAGCTTGGCACTGCGTGTGTTCACGTTTGCAAGCGGGGCTGCATCCACTCACCATATGGCTTAGAAAATGGGAACTGCCAAATGTATGGCTGTCCAGGGACCGGCTTCCAGCTCTGTGCTCTTGCTTTGTTCTCTGAGCAGACGACCTGCTAGGCTCCAAGGACAGCTTTAGCTGCTTTCCAGTCTTTTCCACTTCCTCTTTGGACCATTGCTGGGAAGCAGCAAGCTTGTTTCTGGTGCAAATTTAATGCAACCTGAATTGCTTATGAAAATTTGGACAGGAAAACACAGCTTATGGTAAAGGTAATTTTCAGAGGAACAAGGCTTCCTTGTTCAAGTTGTCCAAAATTCAGAGCTATGCAAGGGGAAGGGAAGGATTGGCAAACTGAGGGAAATAAAACCAGCAAAATAAGGCCTTTGATTAAGAGCTAACACAATGTGCTATAGCCAGTTACACAATTTCAGCCCTCACTTTCCTGCCAGAAGGAGCAGGTAGCAGTTTCTAATTCCATTGCCCACCCTAAACCAGGCAGGCACCGCATGTGCACAGCCCCCAAGGCCCTCATCAATTAGAAACAACATTAAAATGACATCCCATCTGCTCTACAAATGTCAGTGAGCCCTGCCACCTGTTGAGTAGTTGTGGGGACAGCAGAAGGGCAAAGAGTCTCGACACAGGTTTGTACATTCACACAAAGAGCCACTTCATTCAAGGCATGTTTTTTCACTTCCACCCACTAGGCCCCTTCTTTGCCAGAAATCTTTCAAATAGTTTTGCAGTAGTATTTTGCACCCAGAAGAGTGTCAGTTGTATTTAAATACTAGGCCCCAAGAGGCACAGGGCATTGAAAAATATGTGCTGTACTTCAAAGAGTAGAAAAATTAAGAGCTTGAAGTTATTTCTGAACTACCCTCCTCAGGCATTCACAAATAAGCAGGAATAAAAACTCCAGTGAAGGTGTTTTAAATTTGAGCTAATGAGGACTTTTCTCAGGGGGAATCTAAGACACTGGGATGGGTGTAGAGGAGAATGTGAATGTTTTTATTCCACAGATCTGGACATCAGGATAGCATATCCAAATCAGGATGTCATGTCAGCTGGCACATGCTTCCATCCATCGTCCCAGCCTCTGCTGATGCACTTTCCCTTCTGCGGTAGCTGAGCCCAGTTCTGAGATGAGGGGCGGTTGGTGTCTCCCTCCTCTGCCACTGATTTCCAAAGCTGATTTTTCTTTTCAGGGCGAGAGGTGTTTGTTTCTTCTGGTTATCATTTGGAGTGTTTCTCTCTTCAATCGCTCCACACGGATCACTGCCTGCTGATGCTTCTAGTGGTCCTTTGAGACTCGATCAGATAGATGCCAGCTCCCCCGGGAAGGTTTCTGATGGCACCACCATCTACCGGCACCACCACCTACCAGCATCACCATCTAGGTTAGAGCCTCCTTCGTTTCCATGTTCGCAGAGAAGCATCTCGCAGACCCTGCTTGCCTAGCACTTCTCACACTGCATTTCCATTGTTCCTGTGCTTCACTATTAGATTGGGAGCTGCCCAAGGGCAGGAACTCCAAGGTTTTCCTGCTGGCTATTCTCAGTGCCTAGCACGGTGCATGGACAGGATTCTCGGTAAAGAGAATAACAGTCAACACTTAGGGACTGCTTCCCATATACCAGGCACCGTTCCCAGGATGTTAAAAATAGACCTTATCTCCTATGGTTTTGAAATCGACTTAGATAATGAACACAAAGGCACACCCGAAGCCTGGCCCCGAGTACACGGTCAATAAGCCAGCTAATTTTATTTCATGCGTCCTGTCACTTAACTCTCAGAACACATTTTTATACGGCGGTACTACTGAGGAAGTGGATGTTTATAAAAATTAAGAAACCTGGCTGAGGGCACTCACGCAGCTTTAAGTGCCTGTATACAGTGTCGTTTTGTTTTTAGTATTATCTTCCTTGTTTTTTTTGGCAACTGAGCACAGTCTACACCTCTTTTTCTTCTAAGTCACATGTATAGAGTTATAATTCATACACAGTAAATTCCAGGCTGTTCACTGGACAGTAGTGTAGGTTTTATAGTCACATCACCACCACCACAGACAAGATATAGACCAGTTCCGGGAACCCAAGAATGCCCTGCAGTGGTCAACGCCTTCCCCCATTCCCGAAGGCTCTGAAACGCATGCTGTGACCTCCGTCCTTACGTTTTGTCTTTTCCACAATGCCTTTTGAGTGTGGATAGTTCCCCCAGCGACTGAAGTTCATGAAGCATTTGAAGGCCACGCAGGTGGCTGTGTTGCCCAGTGCTTTGTCTCCTGGCTGCGGAGTGGCGTTCCCTCTACTGAGCAGCAGCAGGTCACTCATTAACCAGCTGAACGCGCGTGGCTACCTCCCAGGTTTTGTTCATTATGAACGAAATGAACTGGTTTCCATTTCACTTGGTTAAAAATCCAGGAGGGGAATTGATGTATCACAAGGGAGGTGTGTGTTTAATCTCATAGGAAATTACCGAATTGTTTTTCTGAAGAGGCAGTACCATTCTGCATCGTGAGGAGCAACGTGGGAAAATTCCCTTGCCCCCAAGGCCTTGTTAGCAGTTGGTATTACCAGTTTGGGGTCGGGGTGTCTGTTGTGATTTTCATTCGCCTTTCTCTAATGACTGCGGAATAAATGATGTTGAGTACCTTTTCAGGTGCTCTATCGTTTGCTCATTGTAAGAGCTGGGCTGTATTCTGATTATTAAGTTTTGAGATCTCTGAACACGCATTCTGGATCCAAGCTCTTTATCGGGTACTTTCTCTGAGTCTGTTACCGTCTTTTCATTCTTTAGTGCCTTTCAAGGAGAATTTTTACTTTTGGTTCAGTCTGACTTATCCATTCTTTCTTTTATGGATCTTATTTTGCTGTTTTACCTGAGGAATCCTTGCCTAGCAAAGTCGTATGTTTTTGTTTCCCTCTAGAAAATTTTCTAGTTTTAGGTCTTACATTTAGATTTGTTACCTTTGTGTACCATATGAAGTATGTCTTGAGGTTCATCTGTTTTCACTTAGAATTTCCTATTGTTACAGCAATCTGAGGGCATGTTCTTACCATGTACTCCCTTGTATGATGTTTATGTGTATTTTTAATCCTCTGCTGGGTTCTAAAGTCTTTGACCGACTTCTCCGCATCCCCCATAGCACAGAGCATTGAAAACACTGTGCCCTCACTGAATACCTGGGCTGACTATCGAAATGGAGGATGGAATAATAAACACTCAAAACTGGCCCATTCTTATTTTGCCTTGCCCAAGAAAGAACCAGTATTCCTGTGTACAATGCCTGTGTGTTTAGAGCTCTGACCCACCAGCAGGCAGGCAAAAGTCACCTGTCTGGTATTTACAATTGACCTCCACACCCTGAGACTTAATAGGAGGATAGAGGAGCTAGTCTTATAGCAACATGAGTCCCAGTCTACCAATGGCATGAGGATACTGGCATTTCTTCTGACGGCGTTCCAGCCT
Organism: Carollia perspicillata; assembly: GCA_004027735.1. Lineage (NCBI taxonomy): Eukaryota > Metazoa > Chordata > Mammalia > Chiroptera > Phyllostomidae > Carollia > Carollia perspicillata. The sequence goes on along the minus strand of PVKM010018683.1, from coordinate 8,825 downwards.
GTTGCACAAGCTCTGGCTGTCCTGAGGAATGATCGTTTGTGGGCCTGTTCTGGCCAGTGGGCGGGGTCAGCTCAGAAGCAATTTGGGGCCAGAGCCAGTGGGCGGAGGTGGGCAGAGGCGGGAAATGTGCAACACTAGTATAACTGGGATTAACTGAGGTCATGCTTCTGATCCTAGAGTAAATAAGCTGGTGTGGGCAAGCCCTTTGAATGACCTTCAACTTCATGGGTTTATAAGCAAAGGCCTTTCTGAAAGTCACAGTGGGCAAGGCCAGCAGGCCTATGCTTGGCCTTTGCCACTGAAAAGGCAAGAAGGTCTTATATAACCTCCACCTTAGAGGATGTTTGTATTTTTACTCTCATCAGTAATTTTCAGATCTAATAACCTTTCATTTTCATCCAATATTCCTCCTTCTCTCTTTTCCAAGTTAGCATAACTACAAACCCTGAACCATTTCTGATGAGGCCATGCAGAGGGACAGAACCTCAGGCTGAAAAGGCATGATTCCATTGTGTTAACGTGAGGAACTGGAGAACAAGAAAGAAAAGAAAATATTTTAAAAAGCTGTACCAATTTTTAGTAGAGTGACTGATATACTACAAATACTACAAGAAAGGGTTTTTTTCTTGTCCAGTACCCATTATAGAGTAAGTTCTCAGAAATGCCACATTGTTAGCCATTGTTAACATGTTTGCTTTTTCACAGTCTGTTTCATCATGGTAAAAATGCCATTATTCTATCTTATACAAGGTGCACTACACATACACACACGTGCACACATCCGTACACACACGCGACACTAGAGTGAGAGAGAAATATGGAAGGACACAGCGATTAGGAACCCAGAGAAAATGATAAATTCAGTTATTAATCTATCTATCCATCCATCTATCTCAAAGAAGGAGATAAAGGACAGTGAGGACCCTGTGGGTGGTTGTACATCTTGCTAATGCCATGTTCCATCTATGAGCCTTCGCTGTCTCTTCCCTATTTTCTGTTCTCATGCTCTCATAGGAATTCTGGGATCATGCCTCCTCCTCAGCATTCTGCACATCTGGAACATTCAGAGTCAGCTGGGTTATTTTGGGGAAAACCAAATTAAATGTATTTGTTGAATAAACATTAATGGAAAAGTCATCAAGCCCTGAGCCAAGTGACCAATTAAATAAAATTCTACTGGCCAAGTGATTTGCTTTCCACCAAAACAAATGCAAGTCAAGTCAATTTGACTAAGAGCTGAGCAAAAATTTTAACAGCCTAATTTAAAAAGTAGCTGCCCATTAGTAGGAAGAGGGAGATGACAGGTCATTCTGGTAGGGCTGGATTCTCGCGACAAATCACACATCATCCTTCGAAGCCTGAGATCAGCAAAAGGCAAAAGAGCAGTAAACACCCTGGGGTGCCTGAGGCACTGGGGCGGACGTGGACCTGGACTTGGCTGATGGATGTCCTGTCCGGGAGGATGTCATTATATAGTGGGTTTGGCAGCCGATTATACTGTAAGCTGTTCAGGGCAGGACTCCCGGCTTCCTCGCCAGTTGCCTATGGGACTTGTTTGTGCGGAGGATGTGATAAGCAGCTGGCTCTCTGGGGCACTCAAGGACAACTAAGAGGCATGGTCACCACGCATGTGTGAAAATACCAAATGTGGTCATCTGGCCCACCTCTACTGGAGCACACTGCACACAGCGAGTCCTTAGAGGGACCGACCAGGTCCTGCGGCCAGGAGGAAGTTCTCCCAAGCCTTGGGCGCAGCCGGTTTCTGACATTCAGTAGGCTGACTGCTTGTAATGCCATTGAATGAACTCAGACCAGCCGCCCACATAAACCTTCTTTTGGACAGTAAAACAAAAACAACAAGGCAGGGGTATCCATGATAATCCGGAGGCCACCTCCAGTGGTGATGTCCATTGCTTAGGCACTGTAGAGACCCCGCACTGAAATACACCCCTTGTCCTACCTTCGTATGCCAGTCCAGTGGTTCTTAAACTTCAACCTGCATTAGAATCTTCTGGACGGTTCCCAGAGGGTCTGATTCAGTAGCTCTGGGCTGGACCTCAAAATCTGCCTGTCTTACTTTTCTTTTTTTCTCTTTCTTTCTTTCTCTTTCTTTCTTTCTTTCTTTCTTTCTTTCTTTCTTTCTTTCTTTCTTTCTTTCTTTCTTTCTTCCTTTCTTCTTTCTTCCTTCCTTCCTTCCTTCCTTCCTTCCTTCCTTCCTTCCTTCCTTCCTTCCTTCCTTCCTTCCTTCCTTCCTTCCTTCTTTCTTTCCTTCTTTCTTATCTTCCTCCTTCTTGTTTTTTTACAAGAGAAGAAATTCATTTTATTTATTTACTTTTCATTAAGTTTAAATCCTTGATGGGTACAGCACTGCACAGATTTTGTGTACAATGGCCTTAGCAGGAAGCTTGCTTTGGAACTTGGCATGAACCGTCTACTGTTTCCATGAGCACGAGTTGCTGTTCCCCTGATGACTCTGGTTTTGTTCGCTTGGCCGCCAGGAGTCACCGTGCTGTTCTTTGCCTTATACACATAAGCACATCTCTTGCCAAGATAGAATTCAGTTTCATCTCAAGCACAGACACCTTTAACTTTGGAAAGAGCTGTGTATTCCTCTGTTTCTAGAAACCCCGCCGAGAGACAGCAGAAATGCCCTTGGGCCACCACATGCCAGACACATTTGTCACTGTAGAGCCCTGTGCCCAGCAGCCTCCCCAGACCCCCGGATGGAGGAAAGAGCAAGGTGAGGCCGGAGACTCTGCCTTCCTAACAAGGTCCCAGGTGCTGCTGATGCTGCAGGTCCGGAAACCACCATTCGAGACCCTTTGTGTCAACATTTACTTGGACGACAGTTCCTATTTCTATTTCTTTCAGTTTGACACAGGCTGGAAGCTTCAGAGTTCAGGAACTACTGGTGGTTCCACAGTATAAGAAAACTAATGGCCTTTCACTTTTACAGAGGTCAGACATTTGACAACCTTAAGGATTTGGAACATAGTTGAAAACTCAGAGGTAAGGATAAATAAGTCTTTAAACTGTTAAAAGAGGGCAATGGAAAAGTCATAGTAGTCTGTGGAGGCCTTTTGATCCAAATGTGGACCAAGCCAATACCCATGGAACAGCTAAGATGCAATAGTTGCAAGACAGTGTGAAAGGAAAGTGAAGGCACATGTAACCTGTAGCAGTGAATTGTCTGATCTGACCTGAGGTCATCCTACATTACCAGCAAAACACAATGACTGATTTTCAGACTAGTAAGGCTCCCCTTACAGCACCCCCTCCCGTTACTCCCTAGTGTCCAATGAAGAAAATGTAAAATGGCTAATAAGGAATTTTGCCTGGACGTGGAAGTGTAGAGAGACTTATGACTCAGCTTGGGACACAGGATCGTTGTCAGCAGGAAGAAGGGGCTGCTGGATGACCTGGTCCAAAGCCTTGTCCTCAGGACGATGGAGGAATGGAGAAGAAAGTCTGCCCCGAGTCAGCCCTAGGGGACTGGTCTGTGGACCCGGGAAGAGGAGGCTGTGAAAATGGAAGGGAGAGACTACTTCTATAAACCGAACTAAGAGCTGAAAATACCAGTGGGGAGGCTCTCTCCTCTGTCACAGCAAGATTAGAGAGCCCCTGGAGAAACCCATCAGGGGTTGAGATAACAGCTGCTTTGGAAAGGGCCACAAAGTATTGGGAGCAGAGCAACAGCCACAACAGAGGAGTGGCAGTGATGGCGGACGTGCCTTGACAACCAAGGAAAAACGTCCTGGGACCCAGTTGGAAGCGGGAACCTTGGGGCTTAGAGGCCAGTGACTCTAGTGGGTCAGGGATTGTGCTGGTTTGTCTCCATCAGCCCCTCTAGAACCATCTTTGCCTTTTCTGTCATCTGTCCCCTGGGAGGCTGATGTCTATAGGCAGCAGCCTGACTCCCTGGTTCTCTGGCTTCCTTTGGGTTGAGTCAATGGTGGAGCAGAGAGAGGTACGTAGGGTACTCCTGTCTGTTCCTACCCGTGCCTTATTCCTACCAGGGTTTGGGCAGTTGCTGTATTCCCCAAGCCTGGGGCAGGTAGAGGTGAGGTAATGGCTCTTGATTTAACAGCTTTCTCCAGTTTCCCTCAGGCTCACAGGTCTCAGAGGCTTCCTGCTATTGCTAGTGTCTGAAGCCTCACTATCCCTAGGTTGTTCCTTAATCCTGTACACACCACTGAGAAACAATGCCCTCATCTGACTCTGGTCAAACCCCTTGGGTTGACCTGCTGTTTACTGCTTGGACCCTGACTGAAATAAAGATCAAGGTCAAAGCTTCCGAGTTTCCACCAACGGGGCATGAGCTTTGGGGAGCTCCAGATTATAAATGCAATGATAACTTTCCTCGGGAACCATGCAGCAGTGGAACCACGTTTTCAAGTTCTTCACCAAGTTTAAAGCACAAAGGTGCCTGGAATTCGACAAATTTCCATCTCGCCTTCACCTCATCCATAGTCAAATTGGGAGAAGACAAATAGTTGCAATCATTTGTTATTATGTATCTATATTTAGATATATAAGTATATGTAGATAGAGACTATTTCTGTAGCGTGGAGATACATGAGTTTGCGAATAAGGAAGCATGAAGTAATTGTAACACTGTGGATCTAAGATTTCAGACTCTGACTTCTTGACCAAAGAAACAAGGCAAATCCTAGAAAATTAGGAGTGGGCTCTATGATCTCAAAGACCCCTTCTAATATTAAAAAGATAGGAAATTACTTAACTTCTCTGCCTTTCACTTGGATCATCTTTATTAACCAAGATCACAACAGCACAATAGCACCAACTTTTTGCAGGTCCAGTGAAAATTAAATGATGGATTTTGAATTAAACAAAAAAATGACATGGAAATGACCTGGCGCAATGCTTGGCAGATAATAATCATTATATTAGTTGTTTTCGTATAGAGATGTTACTCACTTATAGAATTCAGTCATCCCTCGGTACTCGTCGGCTTCAGCAGTCGTCACACCCTGCACTCAGGTTGCATTTTGACTGCTCCCCACCCAGAGCTCCTCTCTCACAGTGAAGCAGAGGTCCATGCGTCAGTCTCACGGCCGCTCGTGAACAGCTCAGTACTTGCCGGTTTCAGCACTTGTCACGCATTCCAGAATGAATGAACCACGTGCACCGAGGTACAACCGTATTAGTTAGTTTTCGCTATAGAATTCTACATTACTACTTATAAAGAAGGGTTTACCAGCTTCTTTTCTCCTCTCAAGTAAAAGATACAGAAAATGCCTCTTTAAAGTGCTTTTGGGTTATTGAAACTCTTGTTTTCTGACTTTAAATGAAAGAAACAGAAATCTTATTTCCGGGAGACAAAGCAGTATTTTTTTTCCTGTTTCTGATTTTTTAAAAATCAGACTCTCTGGAACGTTTTCTAGGGCACCTAAAAATGTCAGACTACTTGGTGAGCACCTTCTAGAGGGAAATAGGCATCCAATAGATGCAGAGGGGTCAGACCAGATAACCTTGAGCATCCTTCCGACCTTGAGTTTGCTGAGATAGACAACAGAGGTTATGAAAATGAATATTAGCATAAAATCATCTTGTGAATCTGATCATACTAATGAAAAAAGAACACATTAATCAATTTATTTCTTGGAACTATATTAATGTTTTTAGCTTTCCATATTCAGTTTACTAAATCACTTTTGACAGTACGTTATGGTAATGTAGTCAGAGGAAAGAGTTAATTCATTTATACCCAAAAGCAATTTACTATCTCTCAAGTGTAGAATAGGAACTACAATGTGTTGCTAAACTGATATCCACGCATCAGTGGAAACAGGCCCCAGGAACTTCAAGTTTCATTTCCTCCCCACCATCTTGCCCACAGTCTCTGTTCACAGAAATCTCCACCCACGGGTGGGGGGAGGCAAGGCCAGGCACCCTGTAAACATATTCAGACTTAGGAGTTCAGACTTTGTAACTAAAGAGAACACGCCTGAATCAATGTTTTGCTTCTTGTGCTCTCTCAATTTGGTTTGATGTTTTATCCCAAAGGCTTTTAAGTTTATGCAGTTTTAGGCATAAAACACTCCAGAACTTCCCAATGAACTGAAATGATATCAGGATGTATAATTCTTGTAGCACCAATAAATGCTGAATAATACATATTTATTGCTGAGTTATAAGAAAGAAACCTTTACAACGTCAGATTGCCCCACAAAACATTACTCAGCATACTGGAATTGGCCATAGTGGAAATTCACACGTCCTCATAAAACCACTCTCTAGAATGTAAGGCCCGAGAGGACAGAGAAGCTCATTTTCTGCCGTGACGCCCCCCAGGCACCTCCAACAGTGTGGAACGCAGACTGAGTACTCAGCGGCTATTCGGTGGATGAATTCCCTCCTTTACCATGTAAACATTCACATACAAAGTATTTGTATGCTTGAAAAGTTTCCTGTGTGCTTTAGGAATTACTTAATATTTCAACCCAAGATAAAATAAGATTACCTATTGGTTTCCTGCTAGCAAATTCATAGATTTATTTAAAGTGGGAAATTGCCAAATAAAAAATTACAGTAACATTTGTTCCAAGTCAACAACTCATTGTATTTTCTTTTAGTCGATGTTATTTCCCTTAAAACTTATACATTAGAGCCATGTATTAATTTTTACCAAATGTAGAGATGCTGTGTTACATCGATGCTTCAATAGGGTGTGACTAGATCAAATACGAATGACCTTTAGTGTGTATGTTTCCCAAATATCTCATGGTACATACATACACCAAAAAATTAGTCATTGTTTATCTGAAATTCAAATTTAACTCAACACCCTATTTTTTTTCTTCTAAATCTGACAATCCTAGCTTCAAAGCAAGTATCATCGCTTTGGTTTTAAAGTGTTGTCGTAATCAAATAAATGGAGCGAAATGCATAAACCCACAGCTGACTGTGTTCAGACACTGTGCCTGTAGTCCAAGCTATTCTACTGCGGTCTTTCCCGAGAAAATAAACAGGCTGGGGGGGAAACGGCCTCTGGAGAGAGGGCAGTGTGTGGCCCTCCGCAGGGCCTCTCCTTTGTAGTTCCCTTAGGTCAGGGCTCCCGGGGAAGTACGTGACACACCGTAGTCTAGAGTCCTACCCTCTGTGATGAGTGAACTCTGTCTCACATTCTAGGTTCTTATCAGTGTTCTCTTCCAGAAGTTTCTTCCCACTTCTGGAGGTGCAGCCTTGACCTTGTGAAAATGATAGAAACTTTAAGAAAGCAATACAAAGATATCCTCTTCCTGGAAGACCCTTTTTCCATCAAGTTAACCCCACACAGAGGTAAAAGCCTTGTGCAGCTGCAGACCTTTGACCTTTGACTCTTAATCATGTTCTTCCTAAGTAGAGAAATATGTATCTTTAATATTTTGCTGAATTCCCCACATCCTTTAAATGAGAGAGAAAGTCACAGGCTCTGTGCAATGACTCCTGTTCTCAGCTTACTTCTTTCCCTGCCCTTTGTCCCCTTTCTCCAAAGGGCCGGCGAATGGGTACTGAACACCTCCTGTGTAGACCTCGGGATAAGCAGGCCCTGTGAGGCGTCGGTCCCACTGTGCTATCTTCAGGGCCCGGAGGAGCAGCCTTCCAGGCTAATTGTCCTTCAGTCAACTACTCAACCTCACTGAGCCTCAATTCTCCTCTATAAAATGGGGCTCCCCTGCCACGCAGCCCACAGGCTCAGTCATATGAGATAGTGTAAACCCCGAGGAATATGGTAAATGCCATGTAAATGCTCCTATCATTAATATAAAAATGTGTTTCAGAATGTGCAGATATCCACAAAAATTTGCCTTTTAACAAGTATTCTTTTCTTTACAGAAACAAGGATTTTCAATAGTTTTAATGTTTAAAGTTTATTTATTAATTTGAGAGAGAGCAAAACATTGATTTGTTTTTCCACTTATCGTCCACTTACTATTCACAGTCATTGGTTGATTCTTGCATGTGCCCCGATGGGGGATCGAACCTGCAACCTTGGCAAATTGAGATGACACTCTAACCAACTGAGCTACCCAGTCAGGGCTAATACATTTTAATGGTAATTAAGAAATGGCTTAAAAAAGTAAATGCATATCATAGGTGGTATTAGAATGAAAAGGCACTTTAAACTTCATTTTTTAAGAACGCTCAGCAGTTGGCCTCCTAACACTTGCAGGAAGGTCACAGGGGCTGTGCAGTGTTCTTGTCCCCACTGCGCTACTGCATCGTACAGGACCCAGACCGTCACGGTGCCAGAAGTGAGTCATTCCACTAGGGGGCAAGGTATGGGCAATAGAGCAGTTGCCCCCAGCTGCCAGGTGAAGTACGGCTGATGGGAGGGGAGAGGCATGCTGGGAGCAATTTTGTACTATTCTTCCGGTACGACCGACACTTTCTCAAGTGGGGCAACATGCACTTTCGCCAGCCTCCACCTCTGGCTGACCTGAGCTTAACCCCAACATACCACAGGCCACTGAGAACATGCCTCTCGGCCCAGTCGATCAGCACACAAAAAGAAATCCAAGGAGTTCTAGTTAGTAATATCATTTGTTTCCGTTTTTCTCCATTTCTCCTTCACTCCAAGGGAGTTAAGAACAGAAATCAGAATCTGGAATCTGCTCACCCAGAGAATAATGGATCTATTCTGTTCCAAAAATGCCTTGATTGTTGATTTGTTTACTTCAGCTCCTTCTGTGAAGGAGAGTATCAGAATTTTGGGGACAAAGCAAAACTGGGAGCAAGGGGAGAGGGGGAGAGGGAGAGAGAGAATGCGCAAGTGTGCAAACAGAGAGCTCCTTTATCTAAGGCTTCCAAATGCTTTGTAA
>PVKM010018682.1:0-24845 GCA_004027735.1 Carollia perspicillata | reverse complement strand
GGGGAGTTCTTGGAGTCAAGTGAGGCATTGAATCTCAACACATCACAACACCAAAGCCATCTTCATCAGTCAGCTTTCTCCAGGCCGTTCATTCACCAAATAGACAAATATCTGCATTTTTCTAGATGAAATGAATGCAGGAGCCATTTCCCAAGACAGATGACTGTTCTTTTTCCTTCAGCAAAGTTTAAAAAGGTAAAAATTATCATATTATGGGCACGGTGGTCATGGAGAGAAAATGAGGCCACTGCTCAACGGGGGAAATTGCTCTCCTTGCCTGGGAATGTTTTAGCATTAAATTAACTCTCCTATCTCCTGCCTGCTAATAGGAAAGCTTTCACCTCTCTGTTTGGCAGGGGATCTACATTTGCATTTAGATGGAGCTGTTGTAAAGATGGCCCAGCACAGGGGCCTCCATCCCTTATTTACAATAGCAGCTGGGTGATAAAATGATTATCACATAAGTGGTTGTTTCACTAGTTTTGATAGGGCTAGAGCTAGAATGGAAAAGACTGTCATATGACTTAGTCAATGAAAGGAAAGGATAGTTTTTCCACGGGTGAGAGCTCCGTGGCTCTCTTGACAACCGTGAGGCATGCTGTCTCCCTCCTGACTGCCAGAGCCAGGCAGCTCTGACAGCTGGATGCAGGTAGAAAAGGTGACTGATGTGACTGTTTTAGTGGGCAGACACATTATAGTTTGCAGATCGTTTCACACTTCATTTGGGGTAGGCAACCCATGGATTGTCGTTCCCATTTTTCAGATGAGGAAACTGAGACGTGGGGTGGGTGCAATGATTCTTCCCTGGCCATACCTAGAAAATAGCAGGATTTGAATGAGATTCTAATCCCAAAACCATTCACTGTCTGTTTTCAATGACCTCCTTACCATCCATCCTCCCAACATCTTCTTGAACACCTAGAAGGAAGTTCCAGTGGAGTGAGACTTGAGAAAGCAAGAGCCATTCTGATTACTATGGCGAACTGTGACCTTGGGCATCTCCCCCCACACTCACACAAGTTTTTATCTGTAAAAGTTAAGGATTTGGACAAAGGTATTGGTGAGAAAACCAAAGGTATTGGTTTTCTTCAAAACCACGCTTTAAAACCAGTACCTCTGGTTTTCTCACCATTTTTCTAGTTCGAATATTCAGGTGCATTCCAACATCACACGAGCACCTGTCCTACAGGCTCTCTGAGCAAAATGTGCAGCTGTTGCATCTGTCTAGGAAGTCAGTTTATTCCCAGCTCTACAGAGGTGTTTCTCAGACTTTAGCAGCCATCAGAATCACCTGGAGGTCTTGTTAAAATACAGTTTACTGGACCCCAGATTCTGATTCAGTAGGTATGGGGTAGGGCCCAATAATTTGTATTTCTAATAAGTCCTTGGGTGATACTGATGCTGCTGGTCCCGAGACGACAGATGACACTGGGGGAGCCACTGCTCTATAGATGAGAGAACTCATACCATTGCAAGAAGGGCTCTGACCCCTTGCCTTTTGTGTCAGAACTGAAGCTTTGTCCATTCCTGCTATTTTGCCTACCTGTGATAACATTAAATGGTGTAAACCCAACCAATAAAGTATCTCACTATCCAAGTGCCCTTATTGGCTATGAGAATAATGACCACAGTAACTGACCAAACCAATATATGATCCAGAGAAAGTGATCTTGAAATGAGTAAGTGGCAAAAGTCTTAGGTTGCAGAAACTATAGAACTAAGTCATACAAGGTCTTTGGAAAGCTGGTCAACTTATATGCATTAGCAGTATATCCTATAATCAATAGAAATATAACTTCCATTTATCAGGTGACAGATATAAAGATAGGGAGAGCTGGACCCAGATCAACTAAACGTGTCCAGAGGAGGAACACCCAAGGAGACTCAAGATATATATCCCGATAAAGGAAGCTGCCATGTGTAAACACTGGCTGATCCTTTGGCTGAGACTTCAGCCTTCATTAAAGCATCCTGCCTTGCCAGCACTCAGAAACCTGGTCGGCAGAGATGCTTGGGTGAGTGAAAAAGGCTGAATGCCTGCTGACGGAGGAGGGGTCAAAAGTTGCCACCTGCTACTGCTGCTTCACCTCTAGCCTACCATTGCCCCCAGGGGTGATGACCCCTGAGAGAGAAGAGGGGGAAGGGCAGACTGTGAAGGAGAAATGTACATGAAAAGAAATCAGAAGGCTTTTTCATTCATGTTTCAAGAACCAAATTATACATGACATTTGAATTTTCCCCAAGGTTCACTTCCATAAAATGATGCCAAATTACCCTTGAAAGGGTTGGAGCTTCCTGGGGACACTTTTGCCTATAATCAAACAGATTTCCTCCATCATTCCAGACACTGGAAGGATCAAGAGGAGAAGGGGGTAGAAGGCAAGGTGACACAGAGCTGGCAGAGGAACAGTGTGGTGGCTGTGTTTCTTCTGGTCAGAGATTCACTGTGAAACTGGTTATGGAAACAGCTGTTCAAACACAGACTTCCCAATGTGCTGGGAGAATGTGAAGTGACCAAGACATTGTAACACCAAGGGACATATAATAATAATAATACTCATATTAGCTAAAATTTACAGTTTTATTGCAATGTGAGCACTGTGCTGGGACCCTTATTCACTTGAACTTCATGACAGCCAGGCACTGTCATTACTCAGTTTGTTGATATGAAAGCTGAGACTGGGAAAGATGGACTAACTTACCCTATTCTTTTGGATGCCAAAGCCTCAGCTACAGGTGCTCCTCTACTGCCTGAATGGCCTGGTATAATGCCAATGCAACAGGAAGAGGAAAGGGGCAATATAGTGACAAAATATCAGTGGATATCATTGTTGGATCTCATCTAGACTAGCTTCTGTTCACCGACTAACGAGAAAACACTAAGTCTGCCATGTCATCCTCCAATTGGATGTGCCAATATTAATGTTGATGGGAATGAACACCAGTTTGAAAAAAGATCTTTAAGGCCAGTAGAAGCTCACTAGTTGCATGCCCCTCCTCATGCACTGACCCCAGCTTCACTGAGCTCCCCATCAGTCTCTCACCTGGATTACTGCTAACACCTGCTAATGGGTCTCTTCTCTGATTCTTGACCTCTCTGCATTTCTGCCAGAGTGATCTTTCTAGAAGCAAATCCAATCATGCCAGTTGCCTGCTCCAAACCCTCCCACAACTTTCCACTTCTTCAGGGGTCAAGTCTGGATGACTTAGGGCTGCACGAAAGCCTTTGGCTCTGCACACTCTGAACCGACCTCTCTGTAAGCCGTGCTCTTTACTTCTTTGCTCCACCCACTGTGGATCATTAGCATGTCTACAACTGCACAGTGACTTCCTTAACCTCTGGACCTTTGTGTGGCATCCTCATACCATATCCTCAGGTGGGTAAAGTGGTGGTAGTGGGAGGAAAAGTGCTCCAAGTAAACTCATGCTCATTCTTCAGTTCTCACTCAAATGACACATGTAGGCTCAACCCCAACTTATCTACCTGAGCAATAAACAATGGAAACAACCACCTTTACCTTGTTTCTTCGCCAACTTGACAGTTCCATGGGGTTCACTGGTGGCTGAGTGGGAGTGTCAGATGTCTGCGACTATTCAACAGGCAACACACGGAGCCAACTGTCATCCAGAGGTAAAGTTCACGACCAGGAAAGGATTCTCTAATAACATGGGAACCTCAGTTAACACCACAAGAAAGTCAAAGGTAACTTCCAAATCGTGGCACCCCAGAGAAGCAATCTTGGAAGATACTTTTATTCATTGCCCAAGTTCAGTTTCAGGAGTCTCTTTTCCCATTCTTACCTTCACACTTAGCTGCACTTTAAGGACAACCCTGATGCAGAGAGAACACCATGTGCCCATCCCCCAAGCAGGTGGATGCTGGCATCCTCCTCTGCTAGGCTTACTCCATGCTCAGCTCTAATTGTTCAGTCTGCATGGCACAGGCCTTCCTATTCCTGTCTAAGAGCCACTCACAGTCCTAGACCACTTGTCTGGACCTTGACATCCTGCTTAGTTTTTTTTCTTTCACAGTAGGATGGACCCCCAGATATCCTGGCTCCCACTTCTAATGACTATAAGTACGGATGTGTCTGGCCTGTAAATACTTAGGGTCTTCCTACCTTAGTGCTGGTGCATCTCCTTCATCTCCACTACCCCCTCGAATACCTAAGTTTAAGCTTCCATTTATACATCTTTGGGGAAAGACCTACATCTGGACCAGTTCACCTAACTGGGGACCTATGTGTTCCTGGCATCTTCCTGTGCCTTGTGGCTAAAAATATTTCATTTTAATTATATTACCTCCCTCTCTGCAGGGCACACTGGGCAATTTGCAAATGATTAGAGACATCATTCATCTTGGTGCTTTACATAGAGTAGGTTTTCAATGAGTATTTGAAAGGAAACTAACAGTTTTAATTCATAGTGATGAATTATGACTATGAGCTAGAGATTATCATGACTAAAAAAAGAAAAAAAAACCTGTGTCTAAAATACAGTGGATATGTTCATCATGGTGTTATAGGTTGGGTTTTCCAGGAAGCAGATTCTAAAATGGATCAGCAACTGTGGAAAGGAAAGGAAGGGAAGGGTGTGGGACTGAGCAGAGGGAGAAGCGGAGCCACTGTGCAATCAGAAGGAAGGACTCAGCAAACCTTTTGGAGAGCTCCAAAGTTGGGTTGGACCTCAGAGCTATCCAGGATTGAGGAAAAGGAGTTGATTCTTTAACATTTGCATCAGCCAGTCTTTGGGTGCAGATTGTCCCAAAAATGGCATGTGATCTTGGGTGAGGTGGCTTTCTTTGGTCAAAGCACTTTCTAAAGAGAACTGGAAGTTATGGCTGTTGATGGCAGTACTTCTAACAGCAGAGAAACAAATCCCTTATTTTTCAAGGGGGACCTGAGTGGCATATCTGACCATCCAGCATAGAAGCAAACAATAGCATGCCTCCTCCAGACAGCCACCTTAACTCAGCTGAGCCAACATGGTGCCACTTGGAGGTGAATGACAGATGTCCCAGCTCTATGACCCTCACATTCAAAATTGCTGTTCATGGTTATTTCTTTCCTATCCCTTTTCTTTCCTAGTGTCCCTGATCCAAGGCTTTGAAAGTCATAGTCTCATGTCCTTTTTAATTGAACATTTATATCAAGCCAAAAGAGGCAATACTTACTTTTCTTCTAAGATTAGCAGGTAGCAGGTTAGCAACTAAAAGAGGTAAAGTGTGTCAGGACACAGGACTCTAGGGTGTGGTGTGATGGAAACCAGGACAACAGGAGATCAGACCAGAGGAGCAGGCATGGTGTATCCGGTGGTAGCACGGGGAGGAGCAGCCAGATTTCCAAGATGGCAGATCAATAGATGATGCCAAGAGCTGGACAGGGAGAAGGAGGACAGAGCAGAACATTCATGGGTTGAATTTAGGACAGGAGGCAAGAGAACTGCCGTGGATGACATAGCCATCATCGGGTGACCTGACACAGTTCTGGCTTGGGGCACATCCAGCCTCTTTCTAAATCCCATCTTCAAAGGTATCATATAAAGAAAGTATAAACAAATGGCGTTTTCTAAAATCAAATTTTCTTACACCTAAATGTCATATCAGGAGTTAGTGAGGGTGTAACAGAACACAGGTCCGGCCGGCTGCCTGCTGCTAGGAAAGCCAATACTCGAGAGGCAGGTGCAGGTATAAAGGAAAGTGGTTTATTTGCAGATGCTGGTCACCTGGAAGGTGGGGAACTCATATCACAAAGCCCATCTCCCCTTACATTAGAGGCAGAGGTTTTTTATAAGGAAGGAGAGGGGAACAGAACAAAGAGATCAAGAGAGGGGATTGCCGAGTTCTCTATGTGCAGATGATCACAGTCCATTCCAATAAGGCAAGTGTGCATCATCCTGGTTTAGTGTTCTATTGTGTGTCATCCTTGTTTACTCATTCTGGCTTCACATCATCCTGGCTCCATGGTTGAAGGTCAGCAAATCTCCCAGAGCTGGCCAGAGAAGGTCAGAGTCTGTATCTTTTGAAACTAGTTCCTAGAATTCTTATACAAACATGCTGTCCATCTACAAGCTACACACTAGTCAGAGTTAGCACTTTACAGAAACGATGTCAGAAGAATGTTTGGATGGGTTACAATTTCTCACTGTTACAAATTTCCACTGTTACAGAGGGGCTGTCTCTGCACTGGAGCTCCCCATTCAGCTGTCTAAGACTTCCCAGGGGCTACACCACTGTCTCAAGCTCTAGCTCCCTTCCTCCACTCTCATTTCACATGCCTCAGGCTTGCAGAATGGTCTGGCAGCTCTCCTGCCTGCACCGTAATGGTCTGAGGGCTTGACGGCTCCTCCTATTTATCTCTCACAGGAGAAGCTCTTGCACTTCTAACTACATCTTGACACCTGTTTCCTGGAGGGCCTGTACTGATACAGCATTATTGTGCAGATTAGGGATACTGGGGTCCAGAAATGCTAACTAACATCCTTTAGGTTGTACAAGATGACATAGAACAGAGTTTATGTCTTGAAAGATGAATATAATGATCTAAAACACACCAGTTCTACAATGGAGGGATTGTCTAAGATTCCAGACAAGGATGGCTGATGCAGGACATGCTATGGTTGGGGCTGGGCAGATCTGAGAACCAGAATCATTCAGGTCGGTGCCTGAAATCAACAAGCAGGCAGAAGGCCCAGTCTGTCACCCTGGGAGGAGAGAGTCAGCACAGGTGTTAGGAGATCATTAGGACTCACCAAGAATAGTGAAAGGTTTTGAAAATGTGAATCCTGAATGACAATCTGAAAATAAAGGAGAGAAAATAGAAGCCAGGAAAGCAGGACTGGCTGTAGGCATGCTCCTGTGGAGATGTGTTGACCAGGGCCCTTCTCACCTCGTCCTGCCCATACCAGGTCTCTACCTCCTGGCATCTCAGAGGCAAATCGAACAGATGGGACCTAGGAAAAGCCAATTTCCCTCTGTGCCTCAGTTCCTTCCAGTGAGAACAGCAGGGTCGCAGAGCACAACGTGGATTACAATTGCTGAACAGGCATTTCTTGGTCATTGGCCAAGTTGGCAGGGCTTTTAGAACAATGTGTCATTTATAGGCTCCTGTGCCACGCAGAGCAGAAAACAGAGACTGGCATTTCACAAGAACACCTCCCACTGTATGGTCAATGTTTCCCAACTTTCAGAGATGGAAGCACACTTTTTACAAAAAAATCCAAAGAGCCCTTTCCTCCAGAATAGTACAAATAATACTTTTTATCCATTGTTTGAGGAAATGGATAACAACTTTATCAAAGGATACTGTTAATGAAGCTAGTCTTTAAAATAAAACTGTATTTTATTCATCTCAATATTTACAAAGATTAGAACATGGGTAATAAATAGATGTGCAAAATGTCTTATTTATTTTGTCAAAAGGCAAAGCTCTTCTGAACACAGTCTTTACATACATGGCATTGTAGCTGGTTCTGACAACAACACTGGCAATCCCGATTTTACGGAAGGAAACGCTGTGGCTCAGAGAAATCTCATAGTGGATAAAGGACATTTGGTGGAATTTGGTGATATCCAAAAGTCTAAAGTTCTTTGCTTAAACAGCACTAAGTGTTTGACTCCTTGCTGGTCTCACACGGAAAAGAAAATATAATTTCAACTGTCTTAAATGATAATGTCTGAATTTTAAACAGAAAGTGGTCATGCTCCTAGAAGGAAGTATTCTGAATTACCTCTGGCACCCCGTTCCACTACCCAGGCTGCGTTCGCTGCCCATCGCTGGCCCAGCTGCCCTCCCCTGTCTACACCCCTGCCCAGCTCAGCCTGCTGTCCAGCCGCCCCAGCAGAAGCATCCTGAGGTCAACTCCATACCCTCTCCATACCCTTGATGTGTAGCACAGAGTAGACATTCAATAAATGCTTCTTGCCCGTGGAATAAATGAGTCTGAGAGGTCAAGTAAGGACAGAATTTCTATGGAATGGAACTAATATGCTCAGTAAACCTGAGACACTGTTTAAAGTGCCAAGGGCCCTGAACTTTGCTCAGACAGAAACCAGGGACCAAGGGACAGAATCCAGACCCCGCATCTGTCAGTCAGTGACCGTCTATCAGTGACAGTAAGACAATGAGAGCCTGACCTCATGGTGGTCAAAGCCCAGTGAGCATTGTTCTGAATATAACAGCAATGCCAATTTTTAAAAAAATTACTTGCAAACCCACTACAATACTGAGCTATGCCTGCCAAATGCCAAACAATAAATTACAAAGGGGTGAGGGGAGGAATCAAACAAATGGTTGTTTGAGTACCATAAAGAAAAAATAACTGTAGCCAGCCATATCCATCTGTGAATGGAGACACAACAAACCGTTCTGTGCTTTCGTTCTGAGCAGAGCACTGATTAATTGCCAGGTTCTTAAACTCTTCAAAGTCTGTTTTTAAACTCAAAGGTCTGACATTTCAAAACATAAATGGTGTGGTTTTGTGTATCATGGCCAGGTGTTTTCGCAGTGTGGCAATTCCTGACACGTCAGCATTTCCCCACAGAAGGAAGAATTGGAGGATGTCCTTCTGGCCAAGTGACTCCCTATTCACATGCTCACCCTGGCATCCACCCTCTTCTGGTGGGCTGGGGGCAGTGATGCCACGCTGTGTCCTGTTTCTGAACTCACAACAGCAAGACCCCTGCCTGGCTCGCTCTGTTGTCATTGGCCTTTTATCCCTGCAAGCTGAGTGCGGGGCAGGCACCCTGGGCCCAGCAGGACAGAAGCCAAAGGTCTCTCATGGCAACTTGTCATAAGGGAGATGCTCCTTTGCCTGATGCCACACAAAGTGATCTTGCTAAGTATTACAATTAAAAGTTTTATTCCAGAGGGAAGTAGCTTCACACTGGACTGCTAGGCATACTCTGTAAGAGATGCACAAATTTAAGTGGCAGCCTGTTATACCGGTAATAAAAATAGTTGGCATTTATTGAGCATTTAGCAACTGCTGAATTCCTTCCATGCTCTGGCAGCTGCAGCCAGGCCAGAAAACAGAGCTCATACCATGGAGTACAAAAGCAAGACCTGAATGGGGGCACTGGATGCTGATGTGTGGGAACCAGGCAGTGAGGCCTCCTGGAGGTCAACGACAGCAGGAAGCCAATGTCCTTGGCTTTTTCCATGCAACCCTCCAGGCACTCTCAGAGCAACCCAGGCCAACTATGATCCCTCCAGCCATGATCTGTTTGCTATTGCCTCCCTCCATGGCCCTGCTGGCCCCACACTGCCCTCTGCATCTTGGGGAATTGCTGTCGTCTGGGAGTCCATCCTCTGCTTCCCTGGGCGGCCTCAATGTGTTCTTTCTCTTTGCTTCCAAAGCTCTGACAGGCAGAACCAAGTTACGATGCAGCATACTGTCACTCCACCAGCACCCCTTGCAGGTAAAGACTATGAATAAGTCACGTTTGCGCCTTGACAGTGCGACTTTGCACCAAACAGGTGTTCGGGAAGGACTCGCGGAAGGACTGGACAAACTGATGGTGCAGCGTGCAGCTTCATTAACTATTTTAGATGTAGAAAAAGGCTCTTCTGGCATTGTTTAGGCTCCAAAGCACTACATAATTATATGCTAATGAAAGTTTAGATGAATGAAACATGCTGTATTGAAGAATTCAGTTTTTTCCACGTCCTTCCTCTTCAAGGCATGAAGAGGGGCAAGTCGACAACCAGTTATACTTAAAATTGCCCCTTGATGTCCTTCTTCTTATCTTTACTGCCATCTTAGTCTTGGGCTATTTATTCATCTACACAAACTTGTTTGAAAACTCTGGAGTTCACTGAAATAGGCTAACAGCAAGTAACCACTTAATGATTATTAACAGTCACTTAGAAAACAACCCATTGCTGAGCTGGTTTCAGTTCAGGCCTTGTTGGTTTCCTTGTTGTTCAGGGAAGCAGTCTGCACACAGTCAGGGCCTCGCTAATTATTCCCAAATGCAATTACATTTCCAACAGGAAATCCTTCTCTAGAAGTCAGTCCCAGCCTGAGCAGCTGGACCATGAAGTTCATGGGACACTGGGGGACAAAGCCATTCCAGTGGTGACTCCAACGTAGAACATCTGTTCCAAAATGGTCATAGCACTGGGATTAGAGCTGAGTTTTTCTTGTACTGGTCTACATTTCCCCTTCGTGTCAGGATGGTGCTATTTTGACTGTAGATTCTACTATAGATTCTACTATAATTAGAAAAATATGTATTTGTAAAATGAAGAAAACTAAATTTAAAAGCATCATTTAAAAAATTTTTACTTCAGAAGCAAGATCGAACATTTTTTTTAAGTATAAAAAGGGAGGCTAAACTAGAGTAGGAACGTAAAATGAGTCGGTGAGCCCCCGAGTCCCCACATGTGCCCCCACAGGCCACTGAGGTGGCTCTGAAGTTTGTAGCAGCCAATGTGAAAAAGGGATTCCTGAGCAATTCAATCTGACCTCAGACAGGAACAGGCCAATTATTCTTGAAAAGGTACAATATATTCTGACCCTGGGCCCATATAGAAACTTCTCCTCAAGGTCTTTCAAGAAGACTGATTGTGCTGGCCGCAAGGCGGGTTTTTCCGACGGCCTGAGCTGACCAGCCAGGTCTTTCAGACATCTCTCCACCACCCCTTGGGTTTGCTGAGCCAGGAACACACGTCCACTCCAGGCAGAGCTACCCAGGTCCGCCTTCTCCATCATATGGACCCTGCCCTGTCTGTCTTCCTGTGGTCTTTCTGCAAAGAGTTAGTCCTCCTCTAGTTTCTTTTCTGCCTGGTCCTACCAGTTCAATCCAGCATTGGGCTACTTTCTCAGTTTTGCATCATGGACCTGGCTTCCCAAATTCAACTGTACCTTTTTCCTTCATGGTGGTGCCTCTACGAACTGGTCAGCCAGTCTTCAAAGTCCCTGTGCCTGCTTATGGCCTGGGCCAGGTCCCGCTTTTATTGCCTCTGGTCTTTTTTGCCAGTCACCCTTGGGTTAAATCAGAGGCCAAACAGCTGCTGCCCATTGGGATGGGACAGCCATCTAGAGCAGTGCTCCTCAAAGCTGTTGCCTCAACCTGTGCCAGTCCACAGGTTGCTTTGTGGGTTATTATCCCACTGAGAGAGAAGGGCAGCAGCAGACAGCAAGTTTGTTGAAGGTTTCACAGCATTTCTGGGATAGTCAAGTGCAAGAGCACTGCACTTGTTCCTTGTGCAAAGTATAGAGTAGCTCTCAGGTATCGCTGACTTAAAGTGAGTCATGTAAGGGCTGAACTGCCTACTGATCATATGCAGGAGAACACTTACCAGTGCCTGATGCACTGGAAATCTTTAAAAAGCTCCTTTTCCCAGTTGGTTTGTAGAAATTATCTAGAGCCCTGCAACCACAGATAGTCTTTGTCTAGCATTATTGGGAATTGAGTTCCTACTTTTCAGGCACTGTGCTACATAAATTGCATATGTTGTCTTATATAATCACACCCACTACAGGAGGTAAGTACTTTCTTAATCCCCATTTCATGATTAACACAAGGGAGTTCCAGGGTAATTCTTTCGATAATTCTTAAGTCTTGCTGATAGCACAGGTGAATCAGAAATTCAGACGCCAACCAGTCTGAATCTGAAACCTATACATTTACTCCTGTCCTTCACAGAGTAGCAGGGCCATGTCTGCTGGACTTATGGAATTGGCAGGAAACCTCAGCCATTTGCCCCTAATGAGGAGGAGGTATGGGGTTGCTAGCTCCCTTGCCTTCCCCACCTCCACTTTTTACAATTAGCACTTGTTATTTCTGATTATAAAACAATTGTTCTCATGGCAACACCCTGGCAGCTTCTCTCAGCAATAATGGCTATTTTTTAATAGTTTGAACAAAGTTGATTCAAATACAGGATTGCTCTTTGAAAAAGTTTTCAGAGGCAAAACCAAACTGACCAGTTGACAAGAGCTTAACTTTTTCTACATCTTAAGAAAATCATACCAAGATTCAAATACTGCTAGAAAGCAGTTCCATCAACTTGAACAAAGGGTAGAAAGGGAAATACCCAGGTTTGCAGTCCATTGCACTGTTTTGAATCTAAGAAACAACCATGTGTAAACTTTTAAATGTGAATTTTCCTCTGATTGACAAATAATTCACAGATTGAGAGTATTTGAGGTCTGTTGATTACATTAAGTCCTCTATTGCTGCTGTGACAAATTAGCACCAAGTTAATGGCTTAAAAACAATACTAAATTAAATCTTCCAAGTCTACAGGTCAGAAGCCCAACAAAACTCACCAGCCTAAGATCAAGGTGTCAGCAGGTTACATTGCCTTGTAGATGCTCTAAGGGAGAATCCCTCTCCTTGCCTTCTAAGCTTCCAGAAGCTGCCAGCTTTCCTTGCCTCGTGGCCCCTTCCTCCTCCTCCAGAGCCAGCTCCATTGAGCTGAGTCTTCCTCATGCTGCCATCTCTCTGACATGTCTTCCAATTCCCTTTTCCACTCTTACAGACACTGTGACTACATTGCACCCTCAGATAACCCAGGATTACCTCCTTATTTTGAACTCATCATATTGGCAACCTTAATTCCATCTACGCCCTTCATTCCTCTTTGTAGGGTAACATAACACACTCACAGGTTCCAGAGATTAGGATGTGGACATCTTTGGAGAGCTATTATTCTCTTTACCCCAATGGATATAGCAGTTTAGGCAGGTTTCCCAATTTCTCCTCCTTACCCTGAGCCCTGCGATTCTCTTTGGCTTCTTATTCTTGTGAATTCTGGCTATTGGCCAAAGGACATCTTTATGAAGGGGGAAAAAAAAAACTGTGGTCCGAAGGCTTTTCCCCCATCTTTACCCCAAACGGTAAGGCTCAGTACTGAGGAAAGGTCCATGGGGCAAGGCTGGGCCAGTTAGGGTTTGTTTCAAGGAGATACGGCTCCAGTGTCAGGGAGACAGACTGGACAATCAGTCCTATTGAGGAGTGAGGGTGAGCGAGGGTGCCAACAGGGCAGGATGGACTCCGGGGAGCCAGTCGGACTCGGAGCTGCTGATGTTTCATCTGAGGATGACTTGACAGATGCTGGAGAAAAGGAGCTGGCTCAATGAGTGCGAACCTTCCCTGAAACACCACTGCGATCATCCCACAAAGACATTTATGTAGCAGGACACAAAACAAATCCTCGTGATCATCAGTAAGAACCGACCAAAGGACATAACTTACCAGGGAGAAATGGCTTCCAGCGCCAGCTGAAAATTGCACAAGGAAGTCATTGAGGCCTCTGCCTGGTTCTGTGGGACGCTGTGGACGGACCCGGTGAGGGAAAGGCCCTCATAGCGGGAGAAGGGAGAAAGACACTCCCAGAAAACTAACTTAAATTGCAAACATACCATGGCAAGGGCCAAGAACTGTGAGCTGCTTTTTAAAGAGTCAGAGGGGTTTGGAAGAGGTGGGGTGGGGGATCCCTATGGCCTGAGGAGAGGTAAGTGAGGGGTCAGCAGAGAGAGGTAAGGCAGCACTAAGTGTTCGGGAGTAGGGCTATGCCATTTATCATCTGTGTGACGCAGGAAGTGACCTCACCCCTTGTGCCTCAGTTTCCCTGTCTGTGGAAAGGTGGTAATTGTAGAACTCTTGAGTGAAAGATACCCTTTGCTCGAAACATGATTTTCATTTTTTTGTTTGTTTGTTTGTTTGTTTCTGGTAAGAACACTTTATGTGAAATCTACCTCCTTACTGATTAAGTGTCCAACGCAGCATTGTTATATACAGGCCCAATGTTGTAAAGACCTCTAGAACTTCTTGCGTAACTGGAATTTTATGCACACTGATTGAGGAGTTGCTAATCAGCATGCTGGTTCTTGTGCTGCAGCCATGAATGTGAGTATACTTGAGGCTTTGCGGACAAAGTAGGACTGAGGCTGAGCCATAAAGAGCTGGCTAGACAGTGAGGAGAAGCAGCAGCCACAAAGGTGAGGCAGTGAGACCCATTTGGGAACAGGAAGAGCTCGGGCTGGGGAGCTGGAGCCTCTGATCAACAAGGAGGTTGAAGTCAAGCTGCAAAGTGGTCCAGGGGCTGCCTAAAGTTCTTCAGGGAGTCCCCAGATGAGTGACACTAAAGGAGAGACACCAGGCCATTGCAGCTTGCACAGAGATATGCCAGAATGCATGGTTTTCTGGCAAAGGTCAGGGACCCTGGCTTGGCAACACTGAGAGCACATTACCTCACTTGTCAGCTGGGGATGGCAGTCACCTTCCTCAAAAGGCAGGAGTGAGGACTGAATGAGAAAATGTCTTTGAAGTGCTCAGCACAGTGTGCAAGAGTACAGTAAATACTCAAAAAGTATTATCTGTTATTATTCCAAAGGGTCTTGATTGTCTTTTCTAGTAGTTTTCAAAATTTGTTTCAGTTGATTTTAACAGTGAAATATTTTTTCCCTAAAGAAACTCCATGTGGTAAAAGAGGGAAGGCCTGGGTGACTCGAGGGGGCAAGGCCCAGAGCCACCACACTCAGCCTTCTCCCTCCCTCCAGGATACCACCCTGGAGCAAGGCCTTCCGTGTGCTCTTCCAACCTGGTCTGGCCCAGCCACTCTACTGGGGAGGCCCAGGGGGAGAAGCACCTTAGCCAGGGCCAGGCCTCGTGGGTTAGTCTGGTTTCTGCACAAACAGTTCATCGAATTGCCAGTTCAGTGAGTCAAGTTTGATAAAAGTCAATGCACTGAATGTCAGCCCACCAAATGCCAAGTCACCAAATGACTAAGTTCTGAGTTTCCCAAGGCGTCAAAACTTGCTTTAGCTTTATTTATTGAATTTACAGGTGCACAGGCAGGGTGTTGGGAGCCTGAACTCTTTAGTCAGAGACCTCCTCATCCTCAGTATAACCCTCAGGTCTCCTCTCTGCCTCACAGTTCACACCCTTGTGTACCACCAGCCTGCCCCTCCATCCCCTAGTCTCATCCTCATGCCCCTTGGTGCTCTGCATTTCCATCCTGAGCCTCTACTCTCTGTCCTCTGATCCTTAGGCCTTTCCCGTGGGGTCCACAGGCCAGACTGTGTTCTCAGCTGACCCTTTTCACCTTCCTCCAGCAGAGGAGTTTTCCTCTGATCTCACTCCCTGAGCTCCGGCCATAGGAAGCTTGGGCAGACACAGGATGAATGGTTCTTAAAAGTATTATTCTGAAGGCATAAGGAAAGCTGATTAATTCATTCACCAGTTTAAAATAAACCCCTCCTTTTTTTCTAGTGGAGGCACAGATATCTTTTTTTTTCCCCCAACCAGAACACCAGGGGTTTTTTGTTTGTTTTGTTTTTTAATTCAGTCCTTTGAACTTGCTGTTTGGCAAGTTGACCATATAATGAATTGTCTATTGGAAGATTCGTTTTCAAAAATTTGGCCTAAAACTGAAACTCAGACCACAGATTTCCAGTCCAATTCACTTCTAAATATTTCTTAATAGGCACTGGTAAACACAATCAGTATGTCTTTATACTGGCCAGTATGCATATAATCAATATGGTTAAATTTGGTTTCTTTTCTCTCTTTATTTTTGGCCACTCTGCTTTTCCAAAATGTACTTTCTACATGTTTTTCAGGCTTACAAAAATGCAGTATATTTAAGATGCTAATGACCTCATTTTAGTTTGCACATATTCCTGTTAATAATGAAATCTATTTAATATGAGTTAAAACTAAAACCTTGTCAGAGTAATTTACAGACATTTAAAAACTGTGTAACAATTCTAGGAGGATCCCTGTTAATATCCTTAAGAACTTTCAATGATTATACTAAGTAGGCCTTGCTATTAACAGAAATAGCAAACAAATTAAAGTTGGACTCAGTAACAATTGGGAGAAATGAATATGCACACCCATCAGCATGCAATTGAGTCTAGTTGTTCGGGTGCCTCCTACACATTTAGAGAGAACATCTTTATTGAATAACCATCATGCTAAGTATCACTTAAGACTAGTATTGAGTCATCTGACTTCACTATATTTCTTTCAGGAATGCACAAGAGAACGACATCAATCAAATTTAAAATAATGCAATCCTCAATTGGCATTCATGTTAACAGCAATCTCTATTTGTAGTGTATAGCAAATTTCCACGTGAGCAATGTAATTTACAAGGAATGCACATTTTATTAAAATTCTAGCTGAGGAGACATCTTAAAAATGAATCTCAGACCTTGAAAGATATCTCGACGATCCATATGAAATGTCAAAATGATCCCCAACTTCCACAGTGGATTACAACTTCAAGAAGAGTGTCCATCACTGTAAGGACAAATCTCTCTTCAGGTTTAATCTGCTTGAGAACTCAGTTTATAATACAAGAGAACCACTTTGCCATATATTTGTATATAAAAATATGATTTAAGGTGGATTAATACATTATCCTATTTAATCTTCACAACAATCATTGGTAGCAAGTGCTATAATCATCACTCAGAAGATGAGACATCTGAAGCTCAGAGAGTCTGTGACATTTCCAAGTTTGCAGAGCTAATGAGAAGTAGACAAGCGTTAAATTTAAGTCTCCTGGGTCTGAGAAAATAATAAGTTAAAGCAACAAACATGAATCATGTGTCATCTACACAGACCCTTCTTCTGTTCTTTCTCTCTCTCTTTTTTTTTTCTTGCAGCTTTATTGAGATATGATTGACATAGAACATTGTGTAAATTTATGGTGTGGCACTAACTCTGACCCGTCATCTGTCACCTGAATGATTTCAACAACTTCCTGATGTGCTTTCCTGCCCCAAACCTCAACATTTCCTCCACCCCATGGCTCCTCATCAATCTCTGTGAAATGTCTGATGATCATCTCATGCTTCTGCCCAAAACCCCTTAAATGGCCCCCGCTCACTCAATAACAAAGTTCAGACTTCTCAAAAGGACATACAGACCCTTTATGACTTCTCTCCAACGTCCCACACCTCATACTCCTAAACCCACTAGATTTCTGCCATATGCTATCTCCTCTATCTGAGATGGTCTTCCTCTTTTGGACCTGGTAATATTACCCAAGGCCAACTCAAAGTTCTCTTTGTGAACCCCAGGTACCGAACCATGATCTCAGACAATTTGTCATCCTTTTCTTGGGGAGCCATCTATTTAAAAAGCCCTATTGTTTCATAACAAGGTCTGCCGTCCATCTCTCCAACAGCACACTGTACTTCCAGCTACATAAATCAAGAATTAATCCACTTTTACTGTCTCTGTGTGTCATCTCACCCATAACCCACTTGATTTTGTTTCTTGTTGTGCTAGAACAGGGACCGACAACCTATACCTCACATGACCTGATGCCTGTGTTTGCAAATAAAATCATATTGGAATGCAGTCGTGCTTGTCTATTTACATATTGCCCGTGGCTGCTTTGCAATCCAAAGACAGAATTGGACAGTTGCAACAGAGAATGTATAGCCTATAAAACTGAAAATGCTTGTGATCTGACCCTTCACAGAAGATTTTTACTGATCCCTGCACTGGAAGTAAAGTCAAAAATTAAAGTCAGGTTCACTTGTAGCCCTGCTGAGCCAAGGGGGGAATCCCTATGGGGTGTCAGGGGCTTGAGTTTCCATCTGAGTTCTGGGATAGGTTTACTCTTACATATTGGACAAATTCCCCTGTTGGAACCTCAGTTTCCCTGTCTATATAGTAAGACAGTTAGACTGGATCAGTAGTTTTTAAACCAGAAATCTTTCCCCCAAAGTAGTCTAGTGTGTAGCAAGCCCTGTGTGTAAAACAAAGACAGAGCTATTCTGATAAGCGCTGGGGTGGGAGGCCAGAGTCCTAACTTCTGGTTGCCCAGCCTTTCCCTTATTACACAGGGGCTTTTGAAGGGTTCTCACAGTCCCCCACAGCCCCGAATGAAAAGGCCCTTGATCTAACAATTCTCTGAGCCCCTTCCACAGTCACTGCCCATGATTCTGAGCCCCAGGTACCATGTACATCTCCCAGACTGACAGCCCTTCAAAATCAAACTTTGTCTTTTACATTTTTTTCAAAACCAAACCACAGCTTGAACCACAGAGACGAATTGAAAGGGAAATAACTAAGTAAATATTACCAGACATTTCTCCTACTTAGTCATAAAACAGCCTAAAGTATACCTTATGCATTCTGGAATGAGCTGGCACTTTCTGTGATCTGTCTTGGGCATTTTGAAACACAAAAGATAAGTGTCAGCTTTGGGGAAGATGTAAAACATGAGGGATTGCCACTCCAGTGACAGCACTCCTGGGAACAGTGCTCCTTCAAAAGGCAACACGCGGGTAATGACATTGTGAGTTATTTGTTGCCTGAGCAGGGACTATTTTAAGGAGTTCATGGGTGTTTTAGAACTGCATCAGAGAGCATTGTGTAGTGGGGGCTTCCAAGAAAGACAGCTGGTCAGAGGTCCTGAGAGTTCAGAGCTCTGGACCAGAAGTCAGGATGTTTGCATAGTCTTCCTTCTGACATGTTCCTTGTACCTGTGGCACGTGCTCTGGGCTCTCTGGGGCCTGGCTTTCTTATCTGTGAAATGAGTAGTTTATACCAGATAATTATGTAAGACGCTAAGCTAAGCCTTCCATATAATAATTCAATGCTCACAAATCTTCTGTAAACATAAGATCTCCATTTTATGAAAAATGTAGAAAACAAGTCTTAGAGAAGTTAAGTAACTTACCCAAAATTACACAGCCCATCAGTAGAAAGGTAAGGCTTTAAACAGTTTAGCTCATCAAAATGGTTAAACTCTGAAGTTAAATGGCTCTGAAGTTGAATAGCTTCTGTTTGAATCTTGGTTTTGCCAACAATAGAGTGTGATACTAGTCAATTTGTTTAAGTACTTTAATTTCAATTTCTTTCTCTAGATAATGAGTATGAGGGCACTACATGCCTAATAGAATTATGTAGAGGATGAGATGAAATAATTTTTGTAAAACATCTGGTAGATAGTGAGTCATAATTAATGCTAGCTATTATTGTCATTGGGCTAATTCCATAATCCATGTTATTAATCACTCTGTAAAGAAATCAAACTTTCTGTCTCTTTTCTGATAGAATTTCTTATCAGTGTCACCTCTGACCTACATCAAGCCAAAGCCAATGAAGGGTCAGTTCTTTGCCTCATCCCATCCCTAATCTCTTAGCAGCATTTGGCATTGCTGAACATTCTTCCTTAAAAATATCTTCTTCTCTAGGCTTTGGGACACCACATTTTTTTATGGTTTTCCTCCTACCTTAGAGGTAACTCCAGATGCCCCATTTCCCAGACTTCTAAAAGTAAGATCTCCCCCAGGTCCTGTTCTCCTGCTCTTCTCTTCCCCATCAACACTTGTTTCTGTTTATAACATTTAGTTCCACAGCTTCAAAGGAGCCAACAACTCTCAAATTTCTCTCCCCACCTGACCTAACCTCTAGGCCCCAGATGTCCTCATGTTTCTACTAGGATGTCTCAACAGCATCTCAAGCCTGCATTTCCTAAACAGAAATGTTGGTCTTCTCTCTACTTAAATTGTTCTCCTCCGTCTAACCTACATCAATAAATGGACTCATCATTACCCAGTTGCTCAAGCCACAAACCTAGTGTCATCTTGATTCTTCTCCTTCTCTCCCACACTACATCAAGTTCATCAGTAAGTTCTTTCTGCTGTACTTCCAAAATTTATACTGAATCTGACATTCTTCGCCATGCTCAGTGTTTCGAGCCTAGTCAAAACCACTATCACCTACTTTCTGGGTGTCTCTGACAGACTCCCTTTAACCCTGATATGCTTCCTTCTGAGCATTTGAATACAATTTAATTTGTTTAAAAAAAATTTACTGAGTTTTAATCCTAAGTTTCCCTAAGGATCAACTGTTATTTAATCTAAGACTCAAGCACTCTCTACTCAATAGAGTCAAGTTGTGTTTTTTATTTCCTGTGTTATGAATGGAACAAGTCATGAATAAAGTGAATTCCGTGATTTATGAAAACTGGAAGAGAATTTAAGCCCAGCTGCTATTCTATCCATCTCCTCCTCACACTGCCTCCACCACCTGACCTTAATCAATCAAGTTACACACTGAACTTTCCTAGATTTGCCAGAATTTGACTGTTCATAAATGATGCATTCATAATGATAGGCCATGCTGGAAGCTCTGGCCTAGGTGAAATGAATGCACTGGAATCAACCAAAGACTACATTAGGACAGAGAAACAGACCCCATGCAACAAGCTAGGCTAACAATACAAAATGTCTAGGAAGGTATAGTAGACTCAATTCTAAACTAGCTGAATGTAAAAGCTGTGAATTAGATTCAACTGGACTAGATTAGATCAGAGTGGCGTGGGAGAATGATGACCCTGTGCTTCAAGAGGGCCGTGAAAGCCTATGTTGACACCCATTCAACAGATGCTTTGAGGAGTCACTGTGGCTCTTTAGAAATGGATGCATTTCAAATCGCTATGTCAACTAACAATTTGGATATCCCAGAATCAAACTATGTAAGGCCAAAAGAAGACTAAGTTTCAGACCTTGTCTAGGATTAGAAGTATCACATTTTGAGGTCAAAAACATCCAGATTGGTTCATGAATAATTTTTTAACACATGATTCAATAAACCTACCCAACACATACAACAACTGCTGCAAAGACTAACTGCTTTAAACTCCTTTGCTTTTTCTCCTGAAATAACATCAACTCAGTTAAACACCACTCACATAAGGATCTCTTTCTCTGTTTCTGAGATTAACAAAAATGAAAAGAAAAGCCTTTATTCATATCAGAATACATTTTTAAATCACAGCTCATGCAAATATGTAGTGACTACTTATCAAATATTTTATTCTACTCATTAATTACTGAGGGAACCAGTGAGATATTGACACTGGTTCCAATAGCCTTTAAGGAACCAGGTCTTTACAGGCAATTTAGTAAAGGACTATTAGAATGAAATTTCTGGACAAGACACAAACCATTTAATGTCCACTAGAGCACTAAGCTCTAAACTTTGGTGTTATCTGTTTCATTGAGAAGGAATCAATGCATCTCTACTAAACAAAAATCTACAAAAGTTAGCATGTAACTTCATTAAATCTAGAAACTTCAATTGATATTAAACAATGAGTTGAACAAGAGAAACCCAGATCTAAATTTGGTTGGGCTGTGCTCCTGTAGGACTTTGAATGGACATGCCAACACTCCCCCAACCACCTGGATCGTGTTTTTGTTTGTTTGTTTATTTATTTGTTTGTTTGCCTTATTTCCAAATTTTGGACAGCAGTTTCTCTACCACCCTGCTGGTACCATAAATAAATCTCCCAAAGGCTGGCGTCAGTATGTTTGGCCTGATTACTCACATAGGTGCAAAGAAAGGTGTTTATTAACCACGCATGCCTCCTTAAACTTGCTCTACAAACCTAGAGCCCTTCTGTATGAAGCAACTGCTGCACAGAAATTGCCCTAAATAATCTTGGATTGAACTTTTGAAAATCTCTAATTTTTGCTTTTCTATCCTAAAGCTAAAACAACAAGCACAAGGACACCCCACCAGATTTTAGTGGGTGGCTAAATTTTTGGCGGAGGTAAATTTGGGGATAATTTTTTTCTTTTTGAAGTTCCCCAAACTTGTGAAGGCCCCTAGCCCAACAGCTGGGCTTCCTTACCAACTGTGACACTTGGACCCTGTAAGTCAAACACCAAGCTGGTGTCCTTGGGAGCAATCTGTAGCCATTGGCTCCACATGGCAAGTCAGTAATTGTGTTAGTCAGGGCTCTCAAGAGAAACAGAGCCAATAGGATATACATATATAGAAAAAGATTTATTATAGGAATTGGCTCATGCAATTTTGGAGACGGGAAGTCCCACAATGTGCTGTCTGCAAACTGGAGATCCAAGGAAGCCGATGGTGTGATTCAGTCTGAGTCTGAAGCCTTGAAAACCAGGGGCGGTAACAGAATAAATCCCAGTCAAGGGCAGAAAAAGATCATTATCCCAGCTCAAGCAGACGGGCCAGAAGCAAAAGAGGGTACATGCCTCCTTCCTCTGCCTTTTTGTTCTATTCTGGTCCTCAACAGATTGGATGCTGCCCACCCACAGTGGGGAGGGAAATCTAGTTTACTCAGTCTACCAATTCAAATGCTAATCTCATCCAAAAACACTCTTACAGACACACTCAGACATAATGTTTAATCTGAGCACCCCAGGGGCAACCATAAAATAACCATCACAGTAATTTTCCTTAATAGTGGGTGTGTCATACCCAATTAGAAGAGAATCCTCCTCAAATGTGACATATAGTTATGGCCTCGGCAGCACAATTGATTTGTCCAATTATATTTTGGTAAAAAAATAATAATACAGATTCTTTTAAATCCACACAAAAACTATATTGCTATACAAAACTTAAGATACTCAGTAAAAGTATTTATTTCCAAACTCTGGGATTTCAGGTAAGAATCAGATACCATTACAAGTTTCACTTCAGTTTAAAAGCAGATTCTACTAAATTGAGGGTTAGTGAAGAAATAAGAGAAAATGTTTTCTCATATGTCCATAAAATATAGAACATTAACGCAGCATCAACAATCTTCCAAACAACAACCCAAATTAAATTTCCCTCATTGGTGTACTCAGTCACACATAATTCTCATTCTGCTGCTCCTGGGGAAGCAGTCTGCTTTTCTGCAGTAGGCTAAAAGGAGTCCTTGAAATTCAGACTCTGTCTCCTGATGTAATCTGAAAGTAGTTTCAGCTATGTCAGCTCAGAAGCCTGTACCCAAGAGTCTATTCTTAGACATATCAATAGTTTAAAGTGTTTGGCACGATCCTTTTCCAGGAGGCTCCGAATCTGACCTTTCTTGTTTAAGACACAAATTCCAGCTCGTAGAACCTTCGGGCAAGCATCAGAAGAAACCAGAAACCTCTTTGATTATGAAACTAAATGACCGTGGTTAATTTATCATAGTAATCCAGTCATTTTTCAACCTTTCTCATCTCATGGAACACAAAAACCAATTACTAAAATTTCGTGGCACACACAAAAAAAACATTTTTTGCTGAACAGACAAAAACATAGATAAAATTTTGATTCATTCACAGCAAATGGCTATTGTTTGGTTGGCTGTTGTCATGTTTTTTATTTGATAATCTAAGAGGAAAGAGGTCAGTGCCCCTGACTAAATAGACAGCTATTTCATGTTTTAAAAAGTCTTGCAGCACACCAGTACACCTCTTGTGGCACACTGGTTGAAAATCGCTGCAGTAATCAATAATATCACGATGGAGAAAAAAGTTCTATACTGGAATAGAATGCCTCACTATTTCCTCAGAGTTTGAGTGTTGATTCCCCTGAGGGTAAGAACATATTATGGACAGCAAGAGTATTGACCAGAGTCCAGGGCATTCCTGTAAAGTTCACAACTTCTGAAATTAATAATATTTTAACTACAGAAACTTAACTAAAAAAAAAAAAAAACCTGAACATCTCCTTGGATCTGACAATTTTTCCCATGCAGCTCTTATGTTGCACTGATGTAAAGGAATGGAGCAAACCAAAAAAACTAAATAAATAATAACCTGATTATTTTTAGCACCTGTTTTCATAGGTGAAATAATAAATCTTTGTGATTTCCAGGAGAACTCTTAGAAATTTAAAATATGTTTTAGATGTAAAAATTGTCCTGGGAATGTCATTTAATTTTTCTACATTTAATATCCAAACTCAGACAAAATCAAAAGAGTGATCAAAAAGATTTAGTAATTTGATGAAGAGGAGAACATGGGTGTCTAAGGGAAACTATTTGGCTACTTATTGGATCAAAGTTATAATATTGTAGTTTACAGTATTTTAAAGGCAACATGGCTGTAAGGACCCTGAGTTTGTTCACAAAGAAAAATCTTTGTTCTTTGTTATTGTTTTCAAATAATTAAAGTTGTGATGAAGTCAACATAAAGACCAGAAAATCCTTCTAGTGAGACTCAGAATCTCTATCTAGGTGGATAAGAGCTGTGAAATCAATTTACTTTTTTTTAACAGAGAGAAAGCCCATTTAAAGTTATGAATTAATATAATAGTAACAGAAAATATTTCATGAGTTTACTTTTCTTTTTTATGTAACCTTGGGACTAAATCTACAAAAATTGAGCTAACTTTGCCAAACTTTTAACATGTTTTGTATCCTCTTTTCAGATTCTGGTATTACAAACATAGACAAATAAAATTCAGTTATTTCATATTCTCTGCATCTTCCTTTCCATATTCACTAAGCTCTTATATTTTGGAACAAACTGACATTTTAGGACAAATCAACTCTATATTTTTGAAAAGCAAAACCTAATCCCATCACCTTGTGTATGTAGTTGTATTTATCAAATCTCTTGTTCCTAGTATAGCTTTGAGCACCAATATCATTTTATTGAGGCATAATTTACAAAGTGAAATTCCCCCTTTCCTGGTGGACAGTCTATGATACCTAACATGCAATCAAATCTGGTAACCACCACCACAATCAAAGCATAAAACAATTTTTTACACAATACCCCCAAGCCCCACAGACCCCTTTCAATCATCTCTCCACTCCCCTTCCAGCCCTGGCAACCACTGACCTGTTTTATGTCCCTAGAGTTTTGCCTACTGCAGAATGCCCTATACATGGAATTCTACAGTATGTAGCCTTTAGAGTTTGGCCTCCCTCACTTAGCATAATGCATTTGATGTCCAGCCTTATAGTTGGGAGTCTCAGACCTTTCTACTGTATAGATGTACAACTGTTTGTTTTTGCATTCACAACTTGAAGGACACTTGTATTATTTCCATTTTTGAGCAATTTCAAGTAGACTATAAATATTTGTGCTCAGGTTGTTGTATAAACATAAGTTTCTATTTCATA
>PVKM010018681.1:0-24832 GCA_004027735.1 Carollia perspicillata | reverse complement strand
TTGGGCAGTGCAGATATAGATTATTTCCAGTATCACAGAAAGTTCTATAGGACAGTGATGGAGTGAGTGACTCTGGGAGTGAGTGACTGAGGTAGGTTAGAGAACAAGATAGTTGGAAGAGAGACCAGAGTATTCCAAGTATCACTGATGTGGATATTCAAATCACCCATAATGACAGCAGGAATAGTTCTGGTAAGAGTGACATTAATGAGCCAATGGTCTAGGAGTGACACAGATATAGAAGGGGGATTAATAAATGGTGCAGTTTAATGGCATAAATTTTAAAGTTTAAGGGTTTTAGGAAGGAAGGGGAGACAGCAATAGTTGGAAACAGCAAGAACTCCTATTATAACTCCTGGCCCAGTGATAGCAGTGGTGAGGAAGAGAAACAGCAATCACATGAGAAGTCTGCAATTCTCTGAAAGAAAAGTTCAGAGAAGCTGATGATAGACTGAGTCACAAGGCAGACAGTGAAAAGGTGTTGGATTTTGGGATGTACATAGCAATCTGGAGATGAGAAATGGTATAGGATGACCTGGAAGCCCCAGGCTTCTTGTAAGGACTAATATGAATAGGGACAAAAGACAAGTTGAGGTTAAGCCTAATGGTCTCCAAAACATACTGTAGTGCTGAGGTTGTGTTATCTGTGGGATGGATGGGCAGTGGGTGGGATTCTTCTGGGACCCTCTTTTTACTTCTACCAATGAATATGTGGATAAGAGATCATTATTACGGTATCTCAGAAGCCTCAAAGTTTTTGCCTGCTATTTTTCCTGAAAGGAATGTCCATCCATCCCTCAGAGAGAGAGGGTTGGCAGAGAGAGATCTGAGCACCTCCTCCAATGCACTTTCTTTTGTATGTCCAAAGCACAAAGGACATACAACTGAGCCTCTTAACCCTGGCTAATGCCATATCCAGACTCAACAAGCGTATGAGACCTCTAGGTCACTTGAAACAACTAAATCATTTGCTTCTATAGTCAATCCATTGTTTCATGTGTAACTTTTCTTCCACTCAGCATCTTTCATACTTATTGCCCCCAAATTTCTCAGTGTCAAAATTTGCTCACTTAGTCACTTCATTTTTGCCTGGACTCCTAAAATAGTACTATGACCAAAATACTCCTCAGGTACACTCCTTTGATGACTTACAGATCTCTAAGTGTTCCAAAGCTTCTCCTCACCCTTCCCACCAGAAGAAATCTTCGATTCTTGAGGTTCATTTGTACTTTCTCCCCTCATCGACCTCACTGCTGCTGCCCATTCCCTCAGTAGCCTCTACACCGCCGAATCCTACTTCAACCCCTAGTTAATTTAATTTCTCTGTTAGCAAATATTTATTGAGTGCCTACTGTGATTCAGGAAAATGAAGACAAAATAATGAGGATCAAAAATAGACAGTATATCTTGTAAGATATTTCTAAAGATACACAGTAACTATGATATTCCTGTTCCTCCTTTTGTAAAAAGCACTGATTCAAAAGCAGGAGTGTATCAGTGCTTTGTATACAAGTGGCATCTGTTAGAGAGACATTGCAGCAGAAAATATTTCTTACTAGATTCTCCATCCCACCCCCAACAAAGAAGGAAAGAAGCCATGTAAAGGCAATGAAGGTCATTACGGGATGGAAAAGTGGAGAGGGATTTCCACTCCAGATGAGGTTGGAAAGCAGACAGGGATAGAAGTACATGCCACAGGACCTGATTTGCCAGAGCATGAGAGAACTTACAAATACAAATCTTCAGCACCATTTCCCACCCACCCTTGATCTCCATTCTTTCTTGGAAGCTTAATGCAAAATGGTAGTGGAAGAAAACTATTATTTATGTGAGTCTTACTCTATTCTAGGGACCCTTTCACATAAAATATCACATAATTATTTGAACAGCCTTATGAAATGCATTATTAGTATTTTAAGGGTGGTAAAAATAGAATAGAGAGAGGTCATGCTAGAGATCTCTAGCACGTTCTAGAAAACTTGCTAGAGAAGGCAAAAGTAGTATTCAAAACTTTGTAGTTTATCGTTCTTGCTGGTGCATCACAGGAGGCTGGTGGAATAAAGTAGTATCTGCCCCAGTTCTACCTTTTATTCCAAAAGGTTTCAGATACTGTTTCTAAGTCGTGAGGGATAAAGTCCTACCAATTTTACCTGGGAATGTGGAAGACTGGAGAATATGTAGATGCTCAGATTGAACAGATTTTTTCTCTAAGAAACCCTTTCCAGAAAGGATTTGTCTGGAGCCAAAAATCAGAAGCAGCTGCCACTCAGAGAGTAAGCCAGCTTAAAAGCAAGCAGAGGGCTCTTCTGCTCAGCCTTTTTCAGAGTCCAAGGAAAATCTCAGAACTTGACCCAATCCCTCAAGAGTGTTCTCAGCAGAACCTAAAGGATATCCTTTGCCAAGAGCTCAATTCTTGCAGTAAGTGAGAATAAAGACAAACAATTTTAGTAATAACCCTTCATCCTTAGCCATAATACCTTCCTAGTTATTCTTTTTATGGGAGAATCTATACCCGCCAACTATATACTAACCTTCTGGCAATGGAACTACCCAGTGCTTTCCAAAATGGGGACTGGAGAAGATTTCCGAGAACATTGTGTTCATGGCTTGTTCCAATGATAGGGTAGGCTTCACTTGTATGAGACATGGGATTCAAGCAAACTTTGTAAACTATTTTAGAATGTCAAGTGGGGCTTTATACCTATTTTTCACCCAGTACTAAAACATTCTGATTGATTCAGTTCATCATAAAAAAGTTGGTGGATAAAGAATTAAGATTGTTTCCTTTAAGAGTTCATCCACACGATAGAACACTGTTATGGAGTGAGTACTTTTAGGAGCTGACCAGGGTGTCAATAGATTTTCCTCCTCTACCTTAATGTAGTAATTCTAATCAGCAGTTTTCAAATCTCTTATTGCAGGTGAGCCCAGCTTCCAGGACTGACATTCATTAAGAATATGAACACTGCTGACCACCTACCTTTCACATTCCTTCCTACCAAAGAATCACACAGGCTTGTTTGGATGAGCACTGTTGGAAATCACACTCGGAGGTAATAGAATTCAGGTATGGTTTTTAATTTTGTAAGTAAATGGATGAGGCATTAAGTTAGAATAAAAAGGAAATGAACAGAAAGGTGACTAGAATCAAAATGTCAGCCTATACTCAATACTAGTAGAAAGTGTGAAAACAGAAAATAAACTTTTATTTTGCAATCTATTGTCCCAACAAACTTTTAATATGTAACTGTTTCAATCTGCTCCCAAGATCAGTGCCCCTTTGTAAACACAGGTTAAATTTGAGTACAAGGAGATGAACAATAGCCATGCATCACTTCACTGCATCAATATTTTATGTAGTTGATCATGTAAAAATCAGGAGCAGATTTAGCTTTCTTTGTGGACTGTAGGGACTAAGGGTCTGTTGACAACATTTCCACTTTACGAACAGAGCTATCCAACCAAGACTTATTTACAAACTGGAAATGTGGTCAAACATACTGTTCCTGATATTTTGTTTGCTCTTCTAGGCTGACAAATTGATAACTTCAGAATTATTTCTACAATACTAGATACATATATAATTAGGAAAATAGAAAAAAAGAATCTGTGGTATGGAAACAAATGATGTCTGCTAATTAGAAATTGCTATTTTGGTGGATAAAACAAAAGCAACATGGTCATTTCTATAATATTTTCCAATATTCATTGATTTTAAAGCAAGATATAGGTTACATATTCATATGCACTTCAATTTATTTATAACACTACAATAAATGACTTAGCAATCAAGATCCAAATGACAGAAGCCAGATTTATTGAAAATGGCTTCATCTATAAAGGGGGAGAATCTAGACTTTGGAAGTGTTTTTCATTTATTTCTCCACATTATATACTTACAACAATCGCAAAAGAGAGTCAATGGATATATTCTCTTCGCTCTGTAAACAGAAAGCAAAAGGTTCTGAACAGTTTTATAGCTAAGCAAAAACAACACTGGGCTAAGAGTTCCACCCATTGGACCTCTATTTAAATATAATGTACTTGGTAACTCAGCTGACTCCTTCTGTTCTCTCATTTGTAAAATCCGGAGAAGGAACTTATTTTGAAATCAATGAGGTCTTTGCAATTTCAAACTAGTGATGGTTTCTGACAGAACCAGGACCACATTATTGTGTGGCAGTCACTGGTGGGATGGGAGTGGCAGTCAGGCCACCAGACTCTGACTGCTATCCAGATGATGAAGCATATCTGAAATAAAAAGCCGAGCTTCTGAACATGTCTAGTTCCTTGCTTTCATCCTTTATTCAAAGTAACTAGAAATATGCAATTTATAATCTAACTTGAAAATAAATCTCCGTCCAAGAAACAATAAATTTTGTTTATTTAGCAAAACCCACTAAAATACCAATTTAATAATTTGATGTTTAAGTCAATGTATACAGGAAGAAATATCATGATAATTTAAAAATATAGCCATACTTAAACATTTCTAGAGAAAATTATATGACTAGGATGTACTGGGTTGAGTAGTGTCCTACCAAAATCCATGTGATCTTATTTAGAAAATAGTCTTTGTAGGTGTAATCAGTTAAAATGAAGTCATACTAAATTAGAGTGGTACTCATGTCCAGTATCATTGTTATCCATATGAGAAGATAGAAAATTGAACACAGGTACACACAGGAGGAGAAATACCCTGTGAAGATGGAGGCAGAGGTAGGAGAGATACATCTTTAAACCAAAGAACACCAATGAGGCTCTTGCTAGTGTGGTTCACTGGATTGAGCACTGACCAGTGAACCAAAAGGTTGCTGGTTTGATTCCCAGTCAGGGCATGGGCCTGGATTGTGGGCCAGGTCCCCAGTAGGGGGTGCGGAAGAGACAGCCAACCAATGTATCTCACACATCGATGTTTCTCTCCCTTTCTTTCTGCCACGCTTCCCCTCTCTATATAATTAAATAAATAAATATTTTTAAAAAATACCAAAAGAATTGCCAGCAATCTTCAGAAGCTAGCTAAGAGGCATGGAACAATTTCTCCTTCAGAGCTCCCAGATGGAACCAACCCTGCCAATGCCTTCGTTTTGGACTTCTACCCTTCAAAACTGTGACAGAATAAGTCCTGATTGTTTTAAGCCACCTTCAGTGTGATACTTTGTTAGGGTAGCCCTAGGAAATTAATACATGGACAGTGGCCAAACTTGAATAACTATAATTTCAACTGAATGTTCAAAACTGCCCTGCAAGTTTGCTCTCCTATTCTTCCATAAAATTATTTTACATCTCCTTTTTTTCTCATCTGAAACCTCATCCCAGTTTATACCATGCTTTATTACTATTCAAAACAAAAGAAGCCATCAGATGTGAATGAATGAATTCTTTCATTACCTATCAGCAAGGGCACACTCCTCTGTTGCCACCTGTTCCCATATTATTACACATTCTCGATCTTTCCTCTGAAAGATGGCATAACCTTTTCTTTCAAAGGCCATCCTATTAGTACTTGCACCCTGGTTTCCATACTTTCTTATATCCTTAAGCATTTCCATCCTTTATTTTACAACTCTTTCTTAAGAATAAGAAAAAGAAAAAGAAATAACTTCCCATTCCATGTCTCCCTTCAACTGCAGTTCCGTTTATTCACTGATCTTAAAGTAAAAGTTCTTGAGTTTTCTGATCTTGTTTTTTATTTCCTTATATCACCTTCTCGATGCAGTCCATTTGGGCATCCGTCTCTCCCATCCCACTACGAAGGTGTTTGCCAAGATCACCAGTCTGCTCCATGGTTCTCAATCCTGTGTTCCTATTTCTCTCTTTATCTTCTTGATTTCTCAAGAGCTTTTCATGCTGGTAGACCAACATCACTTTCTTAAAGCACCTCTATTGGTATTATTGCTGCTGCTGCTGCTGCTGCTGTTTTTACTTTAGTATTCATTGTACCATGTTTCTCTGCCTTTCCTTTTCAGTCTCCTTTATGAGCTCTTTCTTGTCATGCCGATGTCTAAATGCTGAAGTAATCCAGTTGTAGAGCTTCTCTTAGACTTCCAAGTAAATTAATCCAGTCACATGGCTTTTAAACACCATCCATATGCTGCAGACCTAAAATGTTTTACCTTCAATTCTTACTTTGCTCATAAGCTCTAAACTCTCATACTGAATTCCATTTGAATGTCTAATAGAACAATGTCCCTAACAGAAACCCAGACCAAACTGAAACTTTTACTTTCCTAGTCTACTCCATATCATAAATAGCAACACTATCTACTCCGTTGTTCAAGTCAAAACCCTGAGTCACTCATGATTCTTTTTCTCTCACAGCTGTCCTCACAGTGAATTTATCGCCAACTCCTATTAGCTCTTTCTCCAAAATGTATTCAAAATCTGCTCACTTCTTCATGTTTATTGCTATGACCTTGACCCAGGTTACCATCATCTCTCGGGCTAGCCTACTGCCATAGCAGAATAAATTGCCTCAGCTTTCCTTCTGCTCCCCCTCCTGCATTCTATTCTCCATGCAGCACCAAAGGGATTTTACGTGGCACCCCTCTGCTTAAAACCCTCTGATACCTGTTTCATTCTATGAATTTTTGTAATATTCCACTCCTCACTGTGGTCCTGCATAGCCTACTCATCCTCCCCTGTCCTGCTGAGTTCACCCTGGCTCACAATGTCCAGCCACACGGGTTCCTAGGCCCAGCCCCTTCTTCCTGAACACACTCTGCTTGTTTTGCCCTCTTGGCCTCTGCACTCATTTGCTCACCATGCTGCACTTCCTGTTCCCTCCACCTGCAGTTCTCTAGCCTTAAGTCGATGTGATTGAATGATTCTCACCTTTCAGGTGTTAATTTCTTTGAGAGATCTCCCCTAGCCTTCCAAACGCATCCACTATATTCCATCATGTTATTCTGTTTTCTTTTTGTCTCAGCACTTATCACTGTTTCACTGGAGTATAAGCCCCTCAAGAGTGGGAACAATGATTTCTTTATTTGTCACTCTATCCTCAGGACTTGGCATAGAATAGACAGACAGCAAATATTTACTCATGAAGTCTTATTATCCCACAAGTACTATGCAAATGCAACAAACTTAATCACAAAGACTTTATAGTTTCTAACCTATAAAGTACCACCTTGTTTAATCTTTATCACATCTTTTTGTGTCCATTTATAATTACTAGTTAAAATGTTACAAAAATTATTTCTCCAAACTCATAAACATCAGACTTGGTTTGCTGGGGATTTTTTTCTGAATTTCATAATTATATGCAAGGAATAAAATTGCACTGCAGATGGCCAATTTTTATGAGTAAGCCTCTGTTTTCCTAGTTATTGGACAACTTGAGAAGACAGCAATCCCATTTGACTGTGCTCACAAGGGCCAGGGCCTTCAGTGCAGAGACCAACAGCACATTGACCCCTTTGCGGATATCCCTAATAATCTAATTATTTCTCCTCTTTACCAAGACTACTGGTTTGTCACTGTTTAAGGCTCTGGCAGATAATCCATATTCAACTCTCTCCTATAAAATCTGAGGGAAAACAGAAGAGGAAAAAAACCTCAGTGTTACTTTTCTGGGTCCTTATAATGCTTTGAGGTAGGTCAAGGGTCCCTATTGTGTTCTGCACATTTTATCTCATTAAACCCACCCCAAACAATTCTTTAAGGCCAGTAAGGAGAACGATTCTGAAGGTTCTTCAGATCCTCAGTCTACTTGATGATTGATGAGCATAGCTCTTCTTACTTCTAAAGTTTATGTTTTTCTTTCTATTCCCCAAGAATGAATCTGATAAAAAAAACAATATTATTTTTAAAATCAAATGTATTAGGTCAGATAGGAGACCTTCTCTTGGCTGAGTACGTACTTTGATAATATACTTGATTTCACATCAATACCATCAAGGAATCTTCAAAATAGTGTTCCTCTATTTTCTGTAAAAGTATTTACATATTCCAGAAGAGCAACTCCAAAACAGTTTACTCATGGACGTAAACACTGGTGGGGAGTTGCCTGAGGGAGTCTTGGATGCTGGGTGGAGGGTGGCAGAGGGGAAAAAATCAGGACAACTGTAATAGCATAATCAACAAATTTATATATATGCTTTAAAATAAATATAATTTAATTAAAAAACAGTTTGAAAGTAAACTAATTTTCAGATCCTTCTCTCAACATACTGTTGAAATGTCTCATTTATATATCTGTTTTCTTACCTTGTTTTATACAGACAACAAAAAATAGTTATTAGGTTTTTTCCCCCGGTTGAAATACCTTTTAAACAGAAAAGAATTCTAACTTCCAACTCCACTGACCCTATGTAAACTCTTCAAGTTCAAAGCTGATTTCATGTTTGGCAGTTGCTATGGCCTGCAATATAAAGGTGAGGGATATCTAAGATTAGACCTTCAAATGTGGGAAGGAAAGTTGTAATTGAGAGAAAACGGAAGATGTGTGCCCCAGCTCAGCTTTTGCGAAATGAGGACTACTCATCTTGGGTAAGATATTTTTGAAGACTATAGAATATTTGGGGGGGAATATATGACTCTGATAAAAATCTTCTTGTATATCAATTCTATTAACTAATTTATATACATTTTGTATAATTCTTAATCCAGAATTATAACACATGACTGAATATGGAACAAAACAACTGAAATCTGAAAGCAATAAATGAATAAACAAAAAAAATGATTATAAATGACTTGAACTTGGGTAGTGGGCACACAATTAAATACACAGATCATGTACCATAGAAATGTACACTTGAAATCTATATGATCTTATTAACCAAAGTCACCCCAATAAGTTTAATAAAAATTGAAATCAGAAACTTGACAGAAAATTTTAAATTAATATTTACAGAAGAATGTATAATGTTTTCTAATTTAAAAAATATTTTGTAATATAAATACTTGTTACAAGCACATACTAATTTCTGCATCTACTTCTTAACCTCTTCTATTTCCCTTAGGAGCACAAAAACATACAGTGATTTTTCTCTTTGTGAAAGAAAGTGCTACAATTTCTAAAGCTGCCCATTGAGTGTTTCTGAGCCATAGCCAAGAGCTATTTCAAAATGAGGACAGATTTCTTTTCTCCCTGGGGACAGACAACATGATGCTTCCTCAGTCATGCATTCTAAACCTTTTCTCCCTCAGATCTTCTCTAATCCCAGGCGTAAAAAAGACACTTCTTCTACTATTAAAATGCTGACAGCAACCAAGGTAGGAGTAAGTCCATTTTTTATTCACTCCATGTTAAATTAAATCATCTGCAGTTCTATAAGAATGAATTTAACCATTCATTTAAAGATAAACAAAAAAGATTTCAACCACTCTGTTGGAAAAGAAACAACTACCAAATTGTTCTCAGATATGGGTCAAGAACAGGTCATTGTGAGTATAGTTGAACATAATTATGACATATACTCATAATTTCTGGCATTGTCTCCATGCTCATCAAAGAGAGTGCAAAGAGGATGCTTTAGATACCAATGGTTAGAATCATCCCATTTGCCTGGTTCATCACTGTGTTTTTTTTAAGCCCGGCTTCCCCCTCTGGCTTACTTGCATCTGCTATAGTAAAATAACAGTGCATTTTTAATTGTTGCAGAATTTTCCTAATGTAGGGCCTTTTGATATTTTCATAGAGCTTGAACAACCTGCAGATAAAGTCTCACAACATCTCTTTAGACTTCCCATGTTGATTCAAACACACTATGCAACAATGTCCTTTATATCAGTACAAAGAAACCAAGAATGGTTAATGTTCCAATGCTTTTATCAAAGTTCATTCTGCATCATACCATTTTATTTCTCTGCAAGAAAAGTAATGCAGTTATAGACGGTGATGAGAGAATTGAATTAAATAAGTCTGGATCACATGTAATATTTAGTCAAAATTTACTTTCAGATTATACCTAACATGCTACAATACAAGCACCCATGAAACCACCAACATTCTTCGCTACTATTGGATTTTCTACTTATTTAACTTCTGGGGCAGGAGGAGGAGGGGAAGAAGGGAAAGTAAGTCATTCATAAGGAACAGCAGTGTTAATTGATAAGTTTCAAAAAATTCTTAATATCAATTCCATTTTTAAAATTAAAAAATAAGCCCTGGCTGATGTAGCTCGATGGTTGAATACCGGCCTGCAAATCAAAGGGCTGCCAGTTCAATTCCCAGTCAGGGCACATGCCTGGGTTGCAGGCCAGGTCCCCAGTAGGGGCCGTGAAAGAGGCAACCACACATTGATGTCTCTCTCCCTGTTTCTCTCTCCCTTCCCCTCCCAAAAAAAATTTTAAAAAAATTAACTGCTATTTTAGTATTCTTGTTTGTTTTGGGGTGTGTGTATATAAACTTTTTATTGGATGACTATACCCATTGCAGAATTTTCTCGTTAATATCGAGATTCCAGTTTGCCTCTTAAAACAGACTTAAGCTCTGCCAGGATCTAATGCACAAATGTTTCTATAGCATTTCTTTTATTCCCTGCCTGTCAAATGCCCCTTGAGGGCTCTGGCAAGGATAGGACTTCACACAACAGAAGCCCAAGCAAACCTGTGGATTGAGCAGAAGCCAGAAACTTACACAGGGAAGTTACCAATGAGATACCAGTTATGCAGCAGGATTATGGACCTAAAATGAGAGATGAATGAGTAAAATCAGGTTGCACAAGCTGAGGATAAGATGTAAACAGCAGAGTTGGAGACTCAGACACTTAAAGTATGAGCACTTGAGACCAAATCTAGGCACCAACAGACTTGAAGTCAAGGACTGGAATCCAGACAATGAAAGTTGGTACTATCTTCAGCACAAAAAATAAATAAACTTTTTAATCATGAAAAGACATGGAGGAATCTTAAGTATTTATCATTAAGTGAAAGAAGCCTATCTGTAAAGGTGACATGCTATATGATTCCAACCATATGACATTCTTGAAAAAGTAAAACTATGGAGACAATAAAAAGATCAGTGGTTGTCAGACGTTAGAAGGAAGGGAGAGATGAATAGGTGAAGCTAAGACAATTTTTAGGGCACTGAAACTATTCTGAGATACTATAATGGTAAATATGTCATTAGACATTTGTCAAAACCCATAGAATGTGCAACACCAACAGTGAACCCCAATGCAAGCATGAACTCTGGGTGATA
The DNA here is from genome assembly GCA_004027735.1 of Carollia perspicillata. Lineage (NCBI taxonomy): Eukaryota > Metazoa > Chordata > Mammalia > Chiroptera > Phyllostomidae > Carollia > Carollia perspicillata. The sequence goes on along the minus strand of PVKM010018681.1, from coordinate 13,680 downwards.
ATGATGTGTCACTGTAGGCTTGTCATTTGTAACAAGCGTACCTTCTGGTGCAGGGTGTTGATACTGGGGGAGGTTGTGCATGTGTGTGTGTGTGGATTGGGTCAAGGAATATATGGGAAGTCTGTTTTTTCTGCTTCATTTTTCTGTGAACATAAAACTACTCTTAAAAAATCTTTTTTAAAAAAGAAGAAGATGATGATACCATCAAGGTAAAAGCAGAACCAAGAAGAGTAAGACTGCTTTAGCAATGACCCAGAATGTCAAGAAAAGAAAAATACAAACATGCTTGACTGTCCAGGGACAAGTGCCATTTTAAGGACAAAAGAAAAAAGATTGAATTTAGAGTTGTATGATACTGTAGCTAAATAGTATCCTTCCCAAATCCACATTTTGAAGCTCTAACTCCCAATGTGATAGCGTTTGGAGATCGGATCTTAAGAAAGTAATTGGGTCTAGATGAAGTCCTGAGAGGGGTTCTCATGATGGGATTAGCATTTTTTTAAGAAGTGATAGTACTTTTTCTAACTCTAGCTCTACCACGTGAAGACATGATGAGAAAGTGGCTATCCAAATGCCAGAACAGAGCTCTCACAAGAACCCACCTATACTGGCATCCTATCTAGGTGCAAAATCAGCCTAAGCACCCACCAGTGAATGAGTGGGTCAAAAAACTACAGTTCATTTACACAACGAAATACTACACAGTAGAAAGAAAGAAGGAACTCCTACCTTTTGTGACAGCATGGATGGAACTGGAAAATATTATGCTAAGTGATATTAAGCCAGGCAGTGAAAGACAAATACCACATGATCTCACCTGTAAGAGGAATGTAATGAGCAAACTAGAGCCACAGGCATGGAAATATGGAACAGACTGACAGTAACCAGAGTGTTGGAGGGAAAGGATAATGGTGGAAAGAAGGGGAAGGGACTAGTCAAAGAACATGTATGAATGACATGAATGACCCAGGACTGACTGCAGGAACGTGAAGTGGGGTGAGGGGTATGGGCAGAGGAGGGCAAAGGGGTGGGAAGTGGGACAACTGTAATAGAATAACAACTTTAAAAAATTAAAAAAAAAGATATAGGCAAGGAAAAGGATTTAGATATCGACAACTCGATTTGCTTTGCAACTGAATACTATGGTACTCTGGATGAATACCTATTTTTTATTAAAAATGATGTGAAAAATCTTTAAGAATATAAAAGTAACTAAGGTGGTGAATAAACCCCAAACTTCCCTTGGTGAAAATACGAAAGAAAATAGAGGACATATGGATAAATACAATGCTTTATTTTCTTTTTAAAACCCTGCCATTAAAAACACTTCAAAGAAGTTGCCCTTTGGTTTTTCTATTTTTGGATTTGCTGAGTAATTCCACGTTCACCAGAGTCAGTCCCCTCTTATTCATCAGAGTAACACAGCCTCATCGTTTAAATCTATGTCCAAAAGTGGGCCCAGTGTTTTGTTCTTCCCTCAAGAGACAATGCTTAGAGTGTGGTGACACGCCCCAGGTAACAGCACACCAAGGCTTTGCGAAGGGTCAGTGACAAAGGTTTCCTTGCCCTTCTGGATGCTGTGGTCAGAAACTGGGGATGAAGGTGTGGGGCGAGGTCCTGCCCGTGTGGAGCAACCCAGAGCTACATGGTCATGCAATTACTCCCTGTGCTTTTGCCAGTCGCAGTAAGAAAATAACACTTGGAACATTCTTCTAGGATGTGATGGCTCAAGTGAAAATAGTAATTATAGTAACTACAAATGGTCTCGATTTCAATTAGAGGGGAATCTCAACATTTCCAAAGGCATTAAAGGAAGGATATTGAGGACCCCCTAGAGGGGAAGGAGGGCGGAATAAATAACATTTAGGGACAAAGGTGTTGGTTGGGGTTACAACTAGTAAGTACTTTGGTACATTATTTTATATTAAAATAAGCACGTATGGTTATTTTAGATAATACAGTGCCAATTTCACAAGGATTTTAAGATATGTCATGGGACTTCAAAAATTTTCTAGGCACATTAGGCCACTGTGGGTATGTTCCCAGTCCTCCTTTAATTTAATTCTGTTATTAGATGTTGTTGGGTTAAAGAGTGGGGACTACAGTGATAGCAGTCAGAATTTCAGCTTTTATAGATAAACTTTCTAAAGACAAATGGAAGAAAGCATGCCAAATAAAAACACAAAAGCTTAGGCATAGAATAATTTAAAAAATCTGGAATTCTTTGTACTTTGATCAACATAGACTTCAAGTTCTCCTTTCATTTCTGTCTAGTTAGGTGCTAGGCGAGACTACCAGGACAGCCAGCCTGATGGGGATTGGAGTTGCCACTGTGCACAGGTCTGATGACATTCTAAGGTTCTCCCCACAACCTCCTCCCTCACCCCCTTTCAGGAAAGCATGCCACATCTGGCCCTGGCTCTGCTCCACTTTAGCTCCACAGCCTTTCCAACCTGAGGAAACACTTCCCCGCCTTGCTCCAAGTACCCCTCCTGTAAGAGCCGTTTCTCACTAACTCCACAAAGGACTTGACCATTTGAGGGCCAAGAACTCCTGCGTGCAGGCTCCTCCCCAGGAGTACTTCTTGTTGCAGCGGTCTCAGCACATGACTCACCTCTTGCGACCTTCTTCATTCCTGTGCACCCTCAGTACTACCCAGTACTATTGCAGCATGGGCTCATGTTACAATAGATGAGCACAAGGTGAGCATTCAAATGGCCTCAGTGTCTGCGGGCAGCATCTAATCAGAATTGCTGTTTCATGACACTTCCCACCAGGCTGAGGCTATCATTATTTGGCTAGGATGTTTTCCTGAGGTAGGAAAAATTGGCAATCATAGCTGAAAAACTGTAGGAGATTACCCCAGGTCCCTATAATCCAAAATGAAGTAAATGCCTATTATTTACTACAGACATAGAGTTTTAAAAAATGAAGACAAGATTTTGGAACACATGTCTTAGCCACTTGTCTCCAGAGCACAATCGCCCGTACCTCTTTTTCTCTTCTGTTTACTGTGCTTTCATCAAAATGTCCAGTCGGTGAAACAGATCCTACGGCCGTTAAGGAATGAACAGTGAGCCTGAACTTCCCTCCCCTGACTAGAAGTTACAGACTCACACGATCCTCCCATCACGGAGGTGGATTGGAGAGCTCCCTGTGTGGACAGGCAGCCGCTGCTCTTTTCATCACCACCGTACAAACAAGAAGGGCCGGCAGCAAATTTCTGAGGATCGCAGTCTAATGCCATTCACCTGCCGTCCTCTTACCTTTGAAGGCAGCTTTTATCTCCTCAGTAAAACAGTGAAAACAGTATTTTAATAGTAAAGAATGTTTTTCAAAACCTATAGTAGAAACTGTCAAAATACAGAGGTTTTCCATCTCATGTTTTTCCTATTTTTGCTTTGCAGAAAATTCTATAATGAAAAACTGGAAAGAAATGACTCTTCATTGTTTCCTTCCCTTTCTGACTGAATTTGCAAACCTTCTGGTCTGGCCTTCCATGAAAAAATTATTAGTTTTCAAAGCCTGCAAGGTATGACCCAAATTTATCCCATTCTGCCTTCAATCACAAAAGGCTAATATCCTTTCGTGTTTTTTTTTTTTTTAGCAGAACATGACTTTGGTGTAGAAGTTCTTTATTTTGATACAAATCTCATTCATGAAGACAACATGAAGAGTCAATATTCCCTCATGTATCAAGCTGTTCATATACAATAACCAAGTTATTCAAAGAGATTTATTACCTTACCCCAGCCCGCTGTTTAGCACTGACAAATCTGATAAGATAGTCACTATATTTATGAAACTAAAATCCTTTTTGTTTGGTAAAAAGGAGGTACACGTTGAGACATGGAGTGAGTGTATGCTTACATAACTGGGGATGGAATCGCTGTGTCGAAGCCGAAGGGCCACCTTAAGGAGCCACGTGCTGGCAAGCCTGGCTGGCAAGCACTTGCTCCTAAGTGGGCTGTCCCACTTAGGAGCACTTCTATTAAGAAGAAACTGTATGTACAAAAATACCAACTGCCTCATATCTTTGACAAGGATGTGTCAGTGTTAAGTTCCCATTAAATGCAAATGTGATCTTTTGTAAAACCATGCTTAAAACTAACATCACAGAACATCAGCTAGACTTCTGCATGCTTTTAGGAGGTGAATAATTGCATTCATTTAGAAACTCTCTTGTGAAGTGTAGAAAACAGAAATTTTATCAAGTTTAACTAATTACAACACAAGTCAAATTCTATTCCCAATATGTAAATAAAGCCATCCTACTATTTGTTTACTTCTGTGGTTTCTTTTTCCTCTGGAGAGTTCTAGTCCCTGGAATCAATAGTAACTGATTAATTCCACAGCAATGCTCTGTTTACTAGGCAGGAGAAAGGAGGTATTTTGGAGAAGAGAGGATCGAGCATATTTTATATGCTCAAGCCTGAAAAATTTTAATCATAATAGCATAAGCTTACAACTATATTTTATTTAATTATTCAAAGTGCATACTTTATTTCAATTAGATTTTAATTCTGTCCTCTATTCTGCAATGTGCATAAAACTGATGTTTTCACTAAAGAGAGGATAAAAACTAGAGTTCAAGGAAGTTAAATGACTTTTTCAAAGTCACTTATCTTATAAGCAGAAGACACAATATCAGAATCTGGGTCTTCACACTGCACAGAAAGTGTTCTTTTTGGTCAATAAAGTCTTTTGAAAATATATTTAGTTCTCTGCTTTGTAAAATAGGAGTTTCTCAAAATATTTTTAAATTTTTTTGGTGAATCAAACATTTTTATGAACCATTGACAAGTTGAACCGTGCAATAATAAATTGCTATTTTCCGCTCTTTGGAGTAAGAAAGATTGTATTCCCCAAAGCTGTCTAATTCCAGAACACTGTTCTGGTCTAATTGGTGAGCTTTAGTCTTAAATTGGCACAAAGAATCCCTAGAGGGTGACTGAGGCTTGCAGAACTCAACCTGCCCTTACACTCCCTGTTCTCAGAATGTTGTAGCGTTTTAATAGACATTTCTCTCCCTCTCCTCATTGTTCCGTGGACACTCCCCCCATTGTTCAGGTGTCAGCAAGTTGTCCAACTATCATTTTTAATCTCCAAATGTACTTCAAATATCACCTTTCTCTGCTGTTTCTGGTTTTTCCTGTATCTGTCCTCCTTAGTCTTGCTAAGATTTAACTTATTATATTTAACATCCAGTGAGGGCATTCCTTTTTTTTGTTTTCGAAACTAAATTGTTATATTGCATTTTCCTATTACCTTTTTATCTTTGATCCTGTGGTTCTTTTCAGCAGTTATTTTCATTGTTCATACTTAGAATGAATATTTTACATATATATAGTAGATGGAACTCATGGTTGTTTAAAATTGCTATTACAAATAATTGGGGACATTGCTGTTCTAAATAGAACAAGTTATTTGAAACAAAAATATTAATTGTCATCGAGCTGATAAAATAAAAGAATGTGACGACTCTCAGCATGATGGATGAAGTAATTCAAAGGCTGTTTTGGGTCCCTTTGGTCCCTGACGTGGAGAATGGGGAATATCCACAGCAGATTAATATGACTGTGTAGTGTTACGGAGTATTTAGGGATCACCTGGATTAGACCCTGAAGTTCCCTTTCCCTGAACCCACAACTGCGATGATTCTCACCACATTAATTACTTCCCGTGTTTATTCTTGACATATGAACCACGAATCTATCCAGTTTTTTGGTACCCAAAATGAAAATGAAATGAGTGTGAAAGATATTATTCTAGGGGTAACCACCCTAAAATAAAATTTAAATCCTTGGCAAATTTGGCACTTTATCAACCATTAGAAGCAAATTAATTTCAAATTACATTACACAGACTTAGATGTAGGGATGAGAGCCCAAGTGTTTATGCAGAAACCGAGTTTCAAAGAGGTAGGGTGACTTATCGAAGGTCACACAGTTTGAGATAGAGGTGCCAAGGTTGCCACATCTCTAAGTCTACCAATGCTCAGAGCATAGCATGCTGGCCCATGATTTAAATGTGAGAACGTGATGTATTAAAACACCAAAGAATGGCAACACAAAGATTTTCAAGCAGTGCTATAACATTGAATTAGAATATTATTTTTCTTAATAATGTGACCCATAATAATGATAAAAAGTATTAATAGTAATAAGGTAACAGCTATAAAAATTTCTGGAATGTAAAAATTTCCCAAAGAACAAAAGAAAATCCACAAAGACGCAAAGTGGAACTAGTTAGCACATTTGTTACCACAAACATTATATTTCTATGCCATATTAGAAAAAACAAAGTTATGAGGCAATAGCACCATAATAATCAGTAAATATGTATGTGATACAAGATGTAATTTTGATACTAAACAAAGTAGTTAGTAATAAGCTTGTATGTATCTATATGCCCAAAGTAGCAAATGGGAAAGCAAAACTGTCTTCACGCAATTATTTCGTGTCTGGTTTAATGCATTTCAAACTAAACTGACTGATGGAGTTGGAATCTGGTGGAGTCCTTGCCTCTTAAGCACTTACAGTCTAAAGCAGACACACTATTGTTGGCACTGACGAATGTTCCTCAACCACACGGTTAGAAAAGTTAGCGTGAATTTCATCACAATGTCATGGAAAATCAGTCGAAAAGGAAATAAAAGTACTATAGAACTGTCTTAGTCAGCTCAGGATGCTGTAACAAAATACCCTACACTGAGTGGCTTAAACAACAGACTTTCATTTCTTGCAGTTCTGGAAGCCCACATGTTCAGATCACGGTGAAAGTCCTCTTCCTCGCTGGCAAGCCAATGGGTTCTTGCTGTATTCTCAGTGAGGGAGTGAGGGAGAGAGGAGGAGAGAGACTAATTCTTCTTACAAGGGCACTAATCCCATCACAAGGACTTCCCATACTTGTGACCTCATCTAAGCCTAAATACTCCCAAAGGATCCACCTCCCAATAGCTTCTCATTGGGAATGAAGGTTATACTGCAATCTGTGTGTTTGGGGGAACAAAAACATTCAGGCCATAATAAGACCTAAGTGTTAGGTTTTGTGATTTAATGGCAGAAGTAGAAATTGTCATTGTTTAACAATTAGCATACTTACAGTATCTTTTAAAAATATATAGAGAAACATTACTTATGATTCAATAAAATGCCTTGCTTTATCTAATGGGTGATTTTAATTGTTTAATTCCATCAGGCTAACTGCAGGCAAACTGCTTGTCAGATACATGAAATAGCCCCTCTATTTCACACGTGATTCACTCATCTGCAGTGATAAAACACTATTTCACATATGCTTTAGGTGCAAAAAATTACATCCTACTCTTCACTTGCTTCTCAACAACTTCCTCTATGCTCTATAATTGCCTATTAACCTTTATGGGTGATGAAGTTTATACATATAAATACACATGCATACACAAAGTGATGCAAAAATAAGCTTATTGCTGTGAGTGCACAAAACAATTTATTCTTGTATTATTTATTCACTATTGTATTGTTTTTCCACACCAACAACTGTAAATCTCTACTTTGCCCCACCCTGTTTATTCATAAAACAAGACGCATTTGACTCAAAGCCATTCTGGCATCAAAGCCATGTTTGATGCTACCCACCTGTCTGCATTTTGGATGTAGAATAGACAAATTCTTTAAATAAGCTTACCCCCTTTCAAATTGAAGCAAACCAACAGACCACTGGAAAATAACCAGGGAATATCAATGAAACTGACTGTTGTCAATAAGGAGCTGGTGATTTATCTTGAGCAAAGATCATGAAAAAGAAAACATGGGAAAAAAAAGCAAGTGAAAATCAAAGACTATAATGGTTGTTTGAATTACACCATCACCTTGCAGAGAGTAAAACAATCTTTAGATATGCAAATAAACATTTTCTCCAGAAGTGAAAGCCAAATCTTGTAAAGATAATTGAAGATGTATGGTTCAATAATTTTTGTAAAACCTGGAAAAGAGATTCAACTTTTAGCAAGCCTTTCTTCTTAATGCAAGTTAGGGAAATCAGAATGTGCTCAGAACAAACAGATTTAAATGTAGAATGATCTTAAGTCCGGAAAGTGCAGCTAAAATATTTAATGCTTCACAGACTATGTATGGCAAGTACTTACAGATAAGAATCAACAAATAATCATCAGATATTGGTCTGTGGGGAAAAAGAAGAAACCATCTAGACCATTAAATTTCTTAAAGATATGAATCTACTTTGGAAAGAGATGAGGCCAACAGAGAATGTAAATAAATGGTAAAAAAAATATGTGTCTTGTTAGTTCAGTTTGTTCCTTAAATTCCACATAAAGTGAATAGAGACAGACTCATAGATGGAGAGAGGGATGACCATTATGGTGGGGAGGTTAGAGGGTGGAGGGATCCAGCAAAAAGAAACAAGTACTCATGGACATGGATCACAGTGTGGTGATTGTGGGGGATTGCAAGGTCACCCAGGCCATCAGTGTGGGGGAAGGGGAGTATAAGGAGGTTAAATGGTCATAGAAAAATACAATAAAAATTTTAAGAAAGAAATAACTAAGGCATATACATATATTATTTATTTATTTATTTATTTAATCTGTACAACACCCTTGAAGGTTTGTTATCACCAGTTTTCAGACAAGGGAAACCAAAACACTAGGGGGGTTAAGAAAGAAAAGACAAACACCATATTATTTCCCTTATATGTAGACTCTAAAGAGCAAAATAAACTAGCAAACAAACTCCAAACAAGCTCATAGACAAGAGAACAGACTGATGGTAGCCAGAGGGGAAAGGGGTTGGGGGATGGGTGAACGGCAAAAGGATTGAGAAGCACAAATTTGTAGTTACAAAATAGTCACGGGGATGTGAAAGACAGCATAGGGAATATAGTCGATAACATTTTAATAACTCTGTATCAGGACAGGGGAATACTTTGTAAAGTACATGATTGTTTAACCACTATGCTTTACACTGAAACTGATACAAAATAATATTAAATATGTAATAGACAACATTTTTTAAATTAAAAAATTTATAAAATTCAGTTTCAAAAGGAAGGAAGAAAGGAGATCCAGGACTCCAGACCAGGCATTGTGTCCTATGTGCAGGCTCCAGACCCTTTAGAAGTGCAAGTGAGAAACGAAAGAGTTGTGACTGGGGCTTAAAAGCATCCAGAATATATTAAGAATAACACACAAGTGTGGCAGAAAAATCCAAATTTAAAAGCATTCTATAAAACCACTGGCTTGGGCTTTTAAAAAAATGTCAAGTTAGTGCTGCCAACCTCACTTTAAATGAGTGAGAAAACATTTCCAGGAGCAGGTTCTGTTTCTAAAGAAACGTGACATATCCATCGACAATCTATGTGTGCCCGTAGACTTCATCTGTTTTCAAATGTTTTTGTGCCAATCGTACTTAAAGCTATTTTTTGGAGTACAAGTAAACTGTACATTTAAAATCGACCTGTGTAAAAAAGAGGGAAAACAGTGGAAAATGTGGTGTTTTAATCTCAGTCTGTGTGCTTGTGAAATGTCGTATTCTCATTTGTATATGCTAAACTGTCTTGCCCAACTCAGATCTAAGATCGTTAATCATCAAGTCGGGTTATGAAAGACAGAGAAAGAGGTGGGGGATGGTCAGAGAGAGGACAATAGGAAAGGAGGGGAAGGAGGAGAGAGGGTCACCCTGAAGGGCACACAGGTATTCACTGAATCCTTCTTCCAGCTTCTCTGTAGATGTGAAATTGTTCAAAATTAAATGTTTGTGGGGGAGGGAGAATATATGTATATATAATCTCAGTCAGATCATTTTGCTTCAAAGTTCAATGTAATAGATTTTGCTTTATTAGTATCCTCTAGTAACTTGTGATAATCTGATTATGAAAAGGAAAGAGAAAAACAACCATTTCTTTATAGAAACCTGAGAAATTTATTTGAAGACTATTGACCAAAATAGACATGTTAGAAAATAAAAAGTCTCAATTCTAAATACTTTTGAATTCCAAATTCCAAACTTAATATCAAAACTCAATACATTAATGAAATTTGAAGAGTATAAAATCTAGATTATAGAATATTTCAAAGACACAACTTTTATAATTATTTTCAAATGTACACAAACAAAAATATCAATATCATATTGATAGTTTGTCAGATTAAATTTCTGTATATTTAAGTTAATAAATTATTTATTAATATGTACTTCTAAAATATTTAAGAAACTTTAATTTCAAAGTAGTTCAAACATTACTCATCTTCACATTTATTAGACTGTACCTTAATAGAAGAAAATTTCTAAGCAAAACAGGACAAACCTAGCCCTCGTCCAATTTTCTAGATCTAAAATTAATTTAGATTCTAGGAATCAGTATTGATGTGGTTTTATTTTCAAGAGTGTAAACTCTGCAAGGGTATATTTGTCTGTATTGCTTGCTAATACATTTCTGCCACCTAGAATAAATTTGAGCACCTGATGGGTCCGAAAGTCTTCACTAAATGTTGAATTAATGTATTGTATTCCCAGCTGTAGTCTTGGAAGAGTCTGTTATTCCTTTCTCTGGCAGAGCAAGGCTTGCAGGAGAGATGCTGTGCAGTTTGACTTTTTCATATGGTCCAGACTAGTCTTGGTCTTAAAGTTAGTACTTTCTCAAATGATTGTGTGCTGTTATTTTTAGAGATATGATTTTATGCATGATGTTGTTTTTAATCATGTTGAATTGAAGAACCTTTTAGAATGTATAGCCACTTGGGTATATACTTAAGGAAAAAAGCTCCTTGATAAGCTTCCTGCTCAAGGAAGTTAACTGGATAAGTGCAACTGTTCCAATTTATTCAGCGTAACCAGGAGACTGATGTGAGTTCAAAATTCTAGCATGTTCTAAGGATTAGCATTTCAAAAAGGCATATTACTACATCTTTTTTCTTAAAACTCCTCACACTCAATTTACTCTAAGAACATTCTTAAGCATTAGTAGAAATAAAATAGTTCAAAAATAAAATAGGGGAAATCATAAAGATTATAAAAAGTTACTTTTTTTAGCATATACAATTGACAGAAGTTAATAAGTAAAACACCACATGGAATTCATCTCCTTCAAGGGAATATATTTAAGAATTCATATAAGAGAGATTAGATTGAGCATTGTGCTGAAATAATTCATCATTTTTTATTTTCCAGTAACTATGTTTAGAGATGCTGTATACATTCTCCCCCTGACTTGCAGTCCTGGATCTCTGGGAGATGAAGCAAAGACCTAAAAGGTTTCCATAATGTCTTTACACATTCTGCTTCCTTTTAATCTTTTTAAAACTCTATTTTTACTTACGTTTTTTAAAAAAAAATACAATGTTCTTTGTTTACAAATGCAAACATTAAGAAAATGTGTAAGTTAGAAATTGAAAATGTCCGAGCCTCTAAATATTTTTCCACACAAGCAACTGTAAATGTACTTTTGCCCACCCTTGTGTATATGACATCAATATATCCAAAGGCAGATGAGTAGCCTCAAAGTATTCAACACAATCTCAACTTCAGTTTACATTTATACACTAAAATGATATAGGTAGATAATGTTAATGAGTAATGAACATGCTTCTGATTTTTAATCTGCATATACTAAATACGTGTTTATTGTGTGTTGAAACAGATAGCTATACATGTATATATTTTTTAAATGTAATCGTGCTAAATATAGTGGGTTATATTGTGTCCTTCTTTTGTTTAACAATATATCTTGTAAACTTTTTCATGTTAGTACAATTGGACAAATCTCATTTTGTCAAATAACAGCATAGTATTTTATAACTATGCTATAAAATATTTAATGCCAGACTGGTAAACATGGAAGTTTTCCCTTTTTATTCCCTCTTACAAGTGCACATTCTTGCACTTAGATATTTCTTGTGTGTTTCTAGAAGATTAATTTTCTAGAAATAGAATTTCTGGGTCAAAGGTATATATACTTAAATTTTTTAATGGCCAATATGAATGAGAACATACTTCATTACACATTTCAACAGTAAGTATCAATGTTTTTAACATTTGAAGATACTTTAGATAATAAATATTTTAATTTATATTGTAATTTCCTAAAGTTGCTAGGTAGTTTATGTAGGTTACTACTTTGTGAATTATTCAAGAACTCTTTGCATATTAGGAATATTTTCCTTTAGCCTGTCTTACTGTTACAAATATTCTTCCAGGTAGCTTTTTGTTTATTTAGTTTGTTTAGTTAGGCCATGATGTTTACATACACAATACTTCTGGCCATGGATGGTTTAAGCCATGATTACTAAGATCTTCTATGTAGGTAAATACAGATGTGAGCAAGAGTAGGAGTACAGTTGTGAGTACACGAAACACAGAATTTATTCTTGTATTATTATTTATTCTTGTATTTTGTATTTTTCATACAAACTGTAAACCTACTTTTGCTGACCCTGTATATATAACATCAATACATCCAAAGGCAGCAGAGTAGCTTTAAAATATTTAGCACAGTCCCCAAGTTAGTTTACATTTATACACTAAAATGGCAGAGACAGATAAATGTTTAATAGATAAATAATTTCATGCCTTTAGTATGCCTGTCCTGGTTTATACAAACTAAATATCACTTGTGCATCTATGTTTTCCTTTATTATTTTTATGGTTTAAATTTTTATATTTAAGTTTTTAATCCACATTCAAGTTTTCAATCCACAGTAAGTTTTCATTCCACATTAAATTTATTTAGTATAAGGAGGTAGGAAATATAACCTAACCCCCCAAAGGCTAAATAATAATTTTATTATCAGCTATTAAATAATCCATTTTACTGTATTTATATGAAGTGTGGTATTTGTTTTGTATAAACTGTACAGATATTTCAGGATAAGATTGTTCCAGGAAGACAAAGCAGCAGTGCACAAGCAATAATGAAAAATGCCTGGATTGTTCGGGGAGCAGCAAAGAAGCTGGTGGGGCTGGTGAGGAGGAGGCTAGAATGAGGATGAAGGCATCTGGAATATGGGCTGACCGACCACATCATGCAGGACTTCCTAAACCACTCTGCATTTGAAGGGCTTTTTACTGGTTTTCTTTGTTTGCATTTTTATTTTTTTCAATTACACTTTACATTTAATATTGTTTTATATTAGTTTCAGGTGTAATGTTAAACAATCATATCCTTTCCAAAGTGTTCCTCCCAGTGTTTCCAGTACCTACCAAACAAAACTCGGATACAAAGAACAGACTGATGGTTGCCAGAGGGAAGGGGGACGGGGGACTGGGTTACAAAGGTAAAGGGATTGGGAAGTACAGAGTGGTAGTCACAAAAACAGTCATGGGTATATAAAGTACAGCCAAAGAAACATAGTAAATGATATTGTAATAACTATGTTTTATAAGTTTGTTAGTACCTAGGATGGGTATAGATTTGTTTAAATCTCCCAATTTATCTCCCTGTCACTTGCTCAAATTAATTGTCTTTTTGTTTTAGGTCAGTTTTGAGCACTTAATTTTTCAAAAACATATATTTTATCTAGGATTCCCCCAAACTCATTAATATGGTAAGGTGCAAAGGAGGTGGGGATTGACTTTGGGAGCAGGAATAGGTGGGGTAGGGGAGACCAACTGGGGGAGAAGTGGGACAACTGTAATTGAATGATAAAAAATTCAGCATTAACTTTTTAAATTTAATGTTTATTGC